>CATNEM010000043.1:1175000-1257500 GCA_950096795.1 Macrostomum cliftonense | reverse complement strand
TTTATGTATTTTCAGCTCATAAAAATAAATAATCAATCTAGACAACACCGTTCGACCAGATGCACAGCGCATCCTAGGTCTGTGTACAGCTGATCAGTCCTGAAGGGCTGGAGGCACCGCAACACCCACTCTAAATTTACCCAGCTCAAACTGGGTAATTACAAGGAGACCACAGGAAAACCTCAGCAAGGGTTACAATGAGATCCCAGGGAATCCTCAGCAAGGGTTACAATGAGATCACAGGGAAACCTCAGCAAGGGTTACAATGAGATCACAGGGAATCCTCAGCAAGGGTTACAATGAGATCACAGGGAATCCTCAGCAAGGGTTACAATGAGATCACAGGGAATCCTCAGCAAGGGTTACAATGAGATTACAGGGAATCCTCAGCAACGGTGACAAGGAGATTACAGGGAAACCTCACCAAGGGTCACAAGTAGATCACAGGGAAACCTCACCAAGGGTCACAAGGATATCACAGGGAAGCCTCACCAAGGGTCACAAGGAGATCACAGGGAAACCTCAGCGAATTAAGTAAACCCTCAGAAATGTTGCCAATAAGCCTCCGTGGAAGCATAAATCACCTCACTGGAACTCTTTTGGGTGGCTTTTGAATTAAAAATGAACAATGAGGGATCAGGAGCCCTTTGTGATGTGCAACCTGACCCCTCACACAATAGGAGTATCAGATACCTCTTGCCTCACTATTTGAAAGAGAACAATGAAAAGCATCAGTGGGTGAAGCCCCCAGATAAAATGTGAATAAAATAATTTGTTTTGTTAGTGCCGCACAAAGACACACCCGCATCATCGCTGTGACTTGGTCAATGAATGGAAGGCAAAAGGCTTCATAAGAAAAATGAGATGCGATGGACAGGCAGTGCGGCAATTCTAGCAAGCTAAAATACCTTTTGTGTCGACAGAGCCGAGCCTCTTCCTTCTGCTGCAGGCTCCGCACTGTGAGGAGCAGCGCGCAGGCTTTGTCAACGCTCCCCTCTTGCTGTGCTCTCGCTTGTACGCTCATACTCAAACACGCGCAAGGGATGTGTTTTTCCCCAGAGGGCATTCTATCCCTATAGAGGATGGGAGTGTGGAATCCGAGGAGGAAAAGCTTCTTAGCAGTTCGTGTTTTCCCAAACCAGTCCCCATTTTTTCCCCCGATTTTGCTGTTCAGTGCGTTTCTGGGTGACAGAGCAGTGACCACCCGGATACGCCCCGCTGCTAGATATGTCGCTTTGCTGCTCCACCGACTTGGAACCCTGCTTAATGTCTCAGAACGCGACATAACATAAATCGAAAAATAAGTTGGTTTAATTGAAACTTTAATTAATTAAGGTTGAATTCCAAAATTTTATTTAACATTCATTTAGTTCAGAAATTTTTTGAAGCACCAAAGAGCGGGACTTTAATTATAATTTGTTTTACTAGGCCGCCAATTTTTCGAATACTTACTGTGCATTATTAGAAAAGTTAAACTTTTCGTAAGCTATTCTAAACTTACTTATATATTACTATAAGTAGAGTTCAACTGCTAACAAATATCTCGGAGAAAAATTATTGAATTCTTGTTTGCATTATGCTACAGAAAAGATTCTGATAATTGATGCATCTAAAATCACAATAAGAATTGACTAGCTCTTCGATGCCCCCCAGGGGGGCGCAGACAGGCATTTTAAATCACTCATGTACTCAACGGAAATCTCCCTAAGCTGCTAGAAAATCTCTGCAGCAAAATTAAAGTCTCCCTAAAAGCATAATATCCTTCCGTGTATTCAGAAGATCTACTGAAAGTCTCCCCGAGCAATTAGCCAATTGCCCCGAGGACTTGAAAAATCTCCCAACCAGCTAGATTATCTTTCCGAGCAGCTGGAAAATTTTTGAGAGCAGTCAAAAAATCTCCCCTCAGCTGTAAAGTAAAAAACCCCGCCAGCAGTTAGAAATTCCCCCAATCAAATAGAAACTTTTCCCGGGCAGTTAAAAATCCCCTAAGCAGACTGAAAAGCCCCCAGAGAAGAAAAATCTTCGGGTTAAAAAATACCCCCCACAGACAGAGAATTCCCCAACCAGACAAAGAATCCCAAGCAGAAAAAAGTCTCATGAGCAGTTGGAAATTCTACCCCAAGCAGTTGAAAAATCTTCCTGAGCATTTAAGAAATCCCCTTTAAGCAGTTGGAAAATCTACCTCAGGCAGTTAAAAAACTCATGGAGCATTTAGAAAACCCCCCTCGAGCAGTCCGAAATCACCCAAGCAGTTAGAAATCCCCCGATAAGATAGAAAATTTGTCCTAACAGTAAGAAATCCCCTAAGCAGACAGAAAATTTCCATGAGCAGTTAGAATATCCCCATCAAGCAGTTAGAAAATCTACCCGAGGCAGTTATAAAAACTCCTCATGCAGTTAAAAATCTCCCGGACCATTTAGAAAATCCCCCTCAAGCAGTCCGAAAACACCCAAGCAGTTAGAAGTCCCCTAATCAGACAGAAAAGTTCCTCGAGCAGTTAGAAAATCCCCAAGCAGACTGAAAATCTCTCTGAGCAGTTAGAAAATCTCCTTCAAGCAGTCTAAAATCACCCAAGCAGCTAAAATTTTTCGAGCAGCTAAAATTTTTTCGAGCGGCCGAAAAATCTTCCTCCAGGATGAGGTAGAAAACCCACGAGCAGAAAAACCCCCCAGAAGTTAGAAAGTCCCTTTTGAAAAGTCGGAAATTCAAATCAAATAGAAACTTTCCCCGAGCAGTCAGAAATCCCCTAAACATAGAAAAAAACTTTTGCGAGCAGTCGGAAAATCTTTCCCCAGCAGTCAGGTAGAAAGCCCCTCAAGCAGACGGAAAAATCCCCCTAGCAGTTAGAAATCCCCTTCTAGGAGTCAGAAATCCCCCAATCAAAGAGAAAATTCCCTGAGCAGTCAGAAATCCCCCAAGTAAACAGAAAATTCCCCAACCAGACTACCCGAACATTTATAAAATCCCCTTTGAGCAGTAAGAAGATATCCTCGAAGCAGACAGAAAACCTCCCTTAGCAATTAGAAAATCTTCCCAAGCAGACAGAAAATACCCTTCGTTCCCTCGCAGTTAGAAACTCTCCCAAACAGTTAAAAAGAATTTTCGAGCAGTCAAAACTCCTCCACGAGAAGTTATCAATCACCCAGGCAGTTAGAAAATCCCCTTCAAGCAGTCTCAGAAATCCAGCAATCAGAAAGAAAATCACACGCGAGCAGTTACGAGTTACACAGTTTCCCTGAGCCGATAGAAAATCCCCCAAGCAATTCGAAAATCTTCCTAAGCAGTGTGACAATACCCTTTGAGCAGTCAAAAATCCCCCAAGCAGTTAGAAAGTGCCGTTCGAGCTGTTAAAAATCTCCAGTCACAAAGATAATTTCCCCAAACAGCAAGAAATCCCTATGCAAACAGAAAAATCTCAATAGGAGGTACAAAATCATCCAAGCCGAAAAATCTCCCGCGAGTAAGGTCGAAAATCCACTAAGCTGACAGAAAAACCTCCACGAGCATTTAGAAAATCCTCTTTGATCAGTCAGAAATTCTCCAAGCTGTTCCCTTCGAGCAGCTCGAAATCCCCTTCGAGCAGTAAGAAATTTCGTGGAGTCCCGAAACAGATAAAAAATCCTCAAAGCAGACAGAAAAATCTCGCGAGCATTTAAAAACTCCCTTTTTTGTGAAAAGTTGCAAATCCCGAAATCAAAAAGAAACTTCCCCGAGCAGTCTGAAATCCCCCAAAAAGTTAGAAAATCCAAGCTGCTAAAAATCCCCAGTCACAAAGATAATTTCTCTAAACAGCAAGAAATCCCTAAGCAAACAGAAAAAATCTCAATAGGAGGTAAAAAATCTCCCAAGCCGAAAAATCTCCCCCGAGTAAGGTCGAAAATCCACTAAGCTGATAGAAAAACCCCCACGAGCATTTAGAAAATCCTCTTTGATCAGTCAGAAATCCTCCACGCTGTTCCCTTCGAGCAGTAAAAAACCTCCTAATCAGATAAAAAAATTTCTCAGAGCAGTTGGAAATCTCCCCGAGCAGTAAGAATATCTCCTTAAACAGTTGGAAAACTTCCGAACAGTAAGAAAATAGCTTCGAGCAGTTAGAAATCCCCTGATTAGATAGAAAGTTACCTCGAGCAGTTACAAATCCACAAAGCCCACAGGAAAGTTCCCCAAGCAGTTGAAAAATCTTTCGAGCAGTGAGAAAATCTCCCCTAACGGTTGGAAACCTAGCAGTCAGAAATCCCCGCAATCTCCCTATCCCGATCGATAGAAATCTCCCTAAACAGATAAAAAATCATCAAAGCAAACAGAAAATCCCCTGGGCCATTTAGAAAATCCCCCTCAAGCAGTCCGAAAACAACCAAGCAGTTAGAAATCCCCTAATCAGATAGAAAAGTTCATCGAGCAGTTAGAAAGTCTCCCTGAGCAGTTAGAAAATCTCCATCAAGCAGTTGGAAACCTCCCAGCAGTCAAAAATCCTCGGAATGAGATAAAAATCTCCCTAAACAGATATAAAATCTCAAAGCAGACAGAAAATCGCCAGAGCATTTTGAAACTCTTTTCGGGCAGTTAGAAATCCCCAATCAAATAGAAACTTCCCCCGAGCAGTCTGAAATCCGCCAAAAAGTTAGAAAATCCCTTTTGAGAAGTCGGAAATTCCCCAATCAAATAGAAACTTCCCCGAGCAGTCTTAAATCCTTTGAGTAGTTTAGAAAATCTCCCCGAGCATTTAAAAAGTCCCCCTCGGGCAGTTAGAAATCCCCCAAGCATGCAGCAAATTTCCCTGAGCAATCTGAAACCCCCAAGCAGACAAAAAATCTCTTTCGAGCAGTTAGAAATCCCCCAGCAGTTGGAAATTCCCCTTCGGGCCCTGAGAAATCCACAATCAGATAGAAAATGTCCCAAAACAGTTATAAATCTCCCAAGCAGACAGAAAAGCTCCCCAAGCATATAGAAAATCCCCATAAGAAGGCAGAAAATACCAATCGTGCAGTCAAGAAATCCCCTAGCACTTAAAAAAGTTCCCTTGGAAGCACTTACGAGTAGACATCCCCTAATCAGTTAGAAAATTTCCCCGAGAAGTTTGAAATCCCCAATCAGACAGAAAATCTCCCAGAAAATCCCCTTCTAGCGGTTGGAAAAACTTCCCGATGCAGTAAGAAAACCTCCTTGAGCAGTAAAAAAAGTGTCCCAGAACATTTAGAAAATCCCATTGGAGCAGTCAGAAATCCACAAGCAGTTAGAAAGTCTCCCAGCACCCTAACAGTCAGAAAATTTATAAGTGTCGTTAGAAAATCTCCCAAGCAGTTTGCAAATCCCCCTGAGCATCTCGGAAATCCCTAAAAGTTTAGAACATTGTTCCCGAGCTTGTAGGAAAATCACTACAGCAGATAAAAAATCCCGCGAGCAGGTAGGAAGTCGCTATTATAACGCCTTATCAAAGACACATGCGCTTTAAGAAAATCAAGCTAATTACAATTTAAGATTTGGCAGGCTATCAGACTTACCGATCAGTATCGTGCTCGACGAAGACCTCTTAAACAGCTTTTTCTTCTTTGAAAAGCTTTCTCAATAGATCTAACAGGGCTACAAAAACTAACATTCTTTACTTACTGACTCGAAACATGATTGGCAAATTCACTGCAGAACGGCCCTGGGCTACTTAAATCAAAATATTTCGCCCAAGCATCCACACTTTTAAGCCAATTTATTCAATGTTGGCTCTCCAGCTGGGCGAGAAATAATCAATCGCTAATAAAATGTACACAGATCGCTTGAGCAGTTTTTCTATTGCCCTTGTGTACAACCATTAAGCTAGGCCTGGGGCAGTGTACTCTAGCTTGATGAGAAAATTTATATTCTCTTCTTAGCGCGACAATTTAGGTAAACTTGGAGCAGTGTATTCTAGCTTTATGACGCAACCTTTTCAAATTAAAAATTAGACAGTGCAGAGTTTAAGAAATATCGGCCCGCGAATTTTAACTGAGCACAAAACTTTATGACGCAATCTAAAATAAAATCATCATTCTGACAGTGCCGATTTCGACCTTTGTTGGCCTCGCATTGAAAGCATAGGAAAAACTCGTTTTTCGAATATTTAATCCTCTTCCACTTGGAGCAGATCTTGCAAACTTTCACGGTCTCATCTTCGAAGAATTTTCAATCTTTTGGCGAAATTTTGATCAAAATCGGTTGAGCCGTTCGAGCTCTACATCGTTACGGAGAAAGCTGCCACAGACAGACACACAGACAGACATTAGACATTTAGTATAGTAGAGAAGAGGGATAGAGATCTGTCAGTTGATCAATCAATCAATCAATCAATCAATCAATTAATCAGGCTGTCTACTAGAAAGATGAGAATAAGAAAACTATAAGATTGACACCGTAAGAAAATTATTTTGTTCGGCAAGTTCATCATTCCGGGTACATCCGTGATCGGTGCTCATCGGGAGCTGCTCCCGACAGTTCTGCAAAGCCAAGCCAATCACTCCACCTACCTTTCCCGTCTTGAGTTTCCCCGCCTTACGAGAGCAGTTCGTGCGCCACTCGGCATTCCGGATCTGCAGAGTGCGCTCTATAGTGCAGATCGGCAGAGAAATTTAAAGCAACATTTTTGAAGAAAAAACTCTTAGAAATATTGAATCAACAGTTGGCAGCCTGTCAGACATCTGTCGCTATCTTAGATCGCAGCTGCAGTAGGCACGAGCATTTTAAAATTCAGCCACTCGAAGGTTTCCGGATGCTTGAAACCCCGCCCTCCCCCCTGAATAAGAGCAGCAGCGGGTCAACTTGAAGCTAAAATGCACTTGGGAGAGGTTGTTTCAACTTTTAAGTAAGAAGTAAGTGACGAGTGACTTCTGCTGTTTCCTATAAATTGTTAATCCCCTAGAGCGACTTCCTTAAAGTATTGAGGACAAACTACACCAGACCGACTGCGACTGCAGCAATGAGATTTCTCAGCTCCGTCATCTTGCTGGTCACCGTGGCCCTGGTGATCGGTGAGTTCTTCGCACATTGGCGCCTGCCTTTGGTTCTCAGTCTCTAGGCGGCTTTCATGGTGGTTCCATATTTTTGCTTCGCTCACTACTACTGTATATAGCACTCTGTAAACACCTTCAACACTCACAAACACTTTTTAACCCTGAATTAGTCTATGGTCAAGACTTACTTTCATTCTGAAATTTACTGAAATTCACTTTAGCACCTTATGTAGCAACCTCAAGCGCTCTTTAACCAAGGACACCTTAAGTAGAAGGACGGGACACTTCGTTTCTTGAAAAGTTATTGAAGTCCAATCCTCGCAAAAAATAGACTACGGAGATGGAAATTTGCAGATTTTCGACATAAAATTAAGGATTTCGCTCGATTGGAAGTAGACGCAGTTCGTTACTTCTTACTCTATCGAACTATGTACGCCTTAATTTGAGAAAAATTGATCTTCTTATTATTTTATTCATTTATTCACTTTCGTCAAAAAACTACTAAATGAATATTATCACACTGAAACGAGGAGAATATCTATGGCAGAATCTCCTCGGCTTCGCCTCGGAGATTCTGCATAGATATTCTCTGAGTCTCAGTGTGATAATAAAATGTATCTCACGCAAACAGGGAGCGGAGAATATTTAGGCGCGCGGAGAATAAATTCTCTCATATTCTCCGCACCCTGAAAGTTATAGAAACTTAAATAACTTTTCTACGGTCGCGGAGATTACTTACTGAGAATCTCCGCTTGCAAGGCATTAGCAAGATAGACAAGGGGTACGGGTTAAGTGAGATACATGACAAATCGCCAATTCAGAGAGAATCGGACATTGACATGAGACTGGACCAGCAAAATTATCCAAAATGCTGATTGATAGCAATGTTCTTTGAATAAAACAGACTGGATTACAAGAGGATCAGAACCTGCGCAGCTGGTAAAATACCATTTTGTTGAAATTATAATTTTCGAAAAATACTTTACAAGGCAAATACTTTAAAGATCTATATTTCATAAATAAGAACATACGTAGTTCGATAGAGTAAGAAGGCAGGAAACACATATCAAACGATGAGAATTGCTTCGGCTTCCAATCGAGCGCAATCTTTAATTTTATGTCGAAAAAACTGCAAATTTACTTTCTCCGTAGTGCATTTTTTTCGTGAAAATTGGACTTAAAAAACTTTCCAAGAAACGAAGTGTCCCGTCCTTCTACTTAAGGTGTCCTTGTCTTTAACACCGAAACCATGGATCGGATGAAGGAATATACCAATACCATAGACCTTCTGAGGGCAGAAAGCAGAATGAAGAATGTCTATAGCATAGCTATTCCCACCCGATTTGCAAAGGATTCTCGCATCACTTTGAGATTGGATTCAATGTAATTTGGGATGCCTAACCCTAACCCTAACCCTAATCGGGCCTAAATTCTAAAATTCTAAATATATTTTGTCTATGGCTCAAATTTCTACTTGTGATGGATTGACGATTTCTGTGACGTTTCTGCCCGGCAAATCGGATTGCTGGCAAATATACTGTCTAACAAAAGTTCTTGTGCGGTTGTTTCTGTTGCCTCTAGTATCCATAATTTCCATCCGTTTCAAATGAAAATTAGTGCAAATGAAAGCTGGGAATCTCTGCAAGATTTTCTGCTTCACCGTATTTTTTTATTCTGGAGTGGCTCGCAACAGCTTGCCGTTTAGCCAACTTTAGCCAACTTTCTTCACGCGCTGGCAAACTCCACAGAGTGTCTAGGAAGCCTTCTTTCGATCGTTCGCTCTGTGTGTGGGGTTTGCTTTACTTCTTCACCCCAGGCGACATGTCTATGGCCTAAACTGTCGCACTCTGTATAATCCTGTGCTTCCTCGCAAAGTTCCATGACCAAGTTAGCCATAGACTGCTTGCTCTATGTCATTCTGAGATTTTTTTATTCGACCTGTCTGTGCTAAACGGCAAGCTTTTCCGAGCCACTCCAGAATAAAAAAATACGGTGAAACAGAAAATCTTGCAGAGATTCCCAGCTTTCATTTGCACTAATTTTCATTTGAAACGGATGGAAATTATGAATACTAGAGGCAGCAGAAGCAACCGTACAAGAACTTTTGTTAGACAGTATATAAGGTATTGCTCCTCTAAAATACGCATGTGGCCTAAAAGCGCGCGTGAAGTTGGGATATTCCCCCCCTAGTTTATTCCTTCATCCATGACCCAATCCCACTGCAGCGACCAGCCCAACTCCCAATTTCCCATTCCAGAGGTTGCCTCTGTCTCATCGTTCCCCGAAAACGAATCGCGGGACCATGAAAGGGCATTTGATTGGGGAGCCTTCTGGAGTTCTATTGCGAGATGGCGTGGCGCAGTGGACGAAGTGCGGGACGAAACGGATCTGCCACCGGAGACTACAACAGAAAGCGTGCCCGCTCATGTAGCAGGTGGAGCGGCCGAATACGGCAGCTTTCATAGGGCTGCCAGGCTTCCGTGAAGCAAATAAGATTCGTTACCAAGGTTACCAAGCCCGTTTGTATTTCACAGCGGCAAAATGAATTTAAAGTAGCCATTCTCCACCGACTCCATTCCGGAAGAGGCCAATATCAGCACTGCTGACTTGAAAATTTTCCGCTATATTAATGCTGAAATCAAATACAACTGCTTGACTATAATTAGGTGTTGGAAGTAAATTACATTTTGAGTTTTCAGCTTTAGTTTTTAAATTACTAGAAATATGCATAATTTATAGGACAGCATTACCGCAGTGAAACATGAATATTACATAAAAGTACATAAATTAGAGGTATACGTTCTTTCCAGACTACTAACGACAGTAGGCACACAAACGCTTATCATACGAGTTACGCGCTAAAATTTTCCCTTTTCGTCCATTCCTTTTGATTAGTTCCGCATGGCTGATGCTATAGAGCTGTGAAAGAAGTCTAGAAGACAGCTGTTGCAGTCTAAACTTATTCAATCATGCGTGTGTAAATGCGAGTCGGGAAATTTAGCTTAACAAGGAGGCGATGTAAGGGAAGGGTGTGTTTTGTTTTGAGAATGTGCGTCAGCTTATATATTTTAGTGCTACAATTCTGTTTTTTTTGTTCTGCAGACTGACGCTGTTTTTACAGATCACCCACGTCACGTTTTAAAGTCGTGCACGCACTACCACCTTATATTTTTTCTGCTGTATTAATTCTCTATTGAGAATCTGGATTCCATGCTGCGATGAACGCCTATTCTCACTACCAATTGAGTCCTTTTAATTTCACGTACACGCCGAATGAAGCTTAAAAATTCTAAAGGATATTGTGGTGATATGGAATCATCTGATTGCTATGTGAATATATCTTCGGGGATTTTGTACTGTCAGAGAATCGTTGATTATGGTGTGCATCAAGGATGGAGATTGAAGAGGATTGGAAAATTTTAGTGTCTATTGAGGATCGGAATGAAATTAAATAGGGTTAGGAAAGGGCCAGTGTACTTTGAGGATGGAAATTGGGGAGGGTTAGGAAAGGTTTAGTGCACATTGAGGACAGAAATTGGGGAGGGTTAGGAAAGGTTTAGTGCACATTGAGGACAGAAATTGGGGAGGGTTAGGAAATGTTTAGTGTAAATGAGGACGGAAATTGGAAGGGTGAGGAAAGGGCTAGTGTACATTGAGGACAGAGATCAAGGAGGCTTAGAAAAATATCGAAAAGCGTACATTGACGACTGGTGATTAAATCGGGCCAGAAAAATTATAGAGCAGTAAATTTTGGGCGCGTATCTAGGGGCCACCTTAGTCTTAGTTTTTTGTGGGTAATTTTTATTAATTAAAACCTTGCGATTAGCTTCTCGAATTTCAAAGTCCACTTAGAACGGCCCGTTCAGCTGTTTAGGAATTTTCTTTCCGAGATGGGTAAGTTGAAACTAACTTCCCTTTCCTCTTGAGCACAGCTGCAAACGCTTCTCAGCTCAGAAGGAATTAACGTAGGCCATTAAAAAGATGAAATCGTACACCTTTGCACTCGTAAAAGGCACTAGAGCCCAGTGATTAGTAATTAGACCTTTGCATGGACCTGAGGGACACCCAAAGACGCATTATCTAAACAGAGCTAACGGCAGGAGGGAGCAGAAGATCAAGGAAGCTGCCCATCCGAGCAGAGTCTCTTTGTCATTCGCGACCTCTTTGAGTATGCGTTTGATTGAGCCTAGCCTGAAGCAGTGTTCGATATGAGACAATAATTTCTCGTCCCCGGCTAGCCTCACCCTGAAAAGCTTCACCTCACCGGGGCAACGCACTGCAATCGGGCCATTCAGCAGCAGTCTGCAACTCTGCGGGAGGCCTCTGGCTGGGCAACGCATGAAAGCAGAGCGATGGAGCAGACTGGAGAAAACAAAAGCTTATTGTCAGTGTTATTATTCTCTGCTACGTCCGCTATAGATGCATATATTGGATTAAGCCTTTCTCATCGAAGCGAAGGGACGCGCGCGTGACTCTGCTTTGCCTTTTTTTACCAAAGTTACCAAAGTTTTAGCTGAGAGTTTCAGCAAATATAGACAAAATGGGAACCTAGTGACAGCTCTCACTGAAAACTCGTTTTAGAAAGGAAGTGTGCTGCCATCATGGAGTGAATCAAATAATACTACAACTTTTGTTTTCACTCGCAACAATGAGTGACATTCTGCTTTGTGTGTCGCTAAAGTGACTGGCATTCTGCTTTGTGTGTCGCTAAAGTGACTGGCATTCTACTTTGTGTGTCGCTAAAGTGACTGGCATTCTACTTTGTGTGTCGCTAAAGTGACTGACGACATTCTGCTTTGTGTGTCGCTAAAGTGACTGGCATTCTGCTTTGTGTCGCTAAAGTGACTGGCTTTCTACTTTGTGTGTCGCTAAAGTGACTGGCATTCTGCTTTGTGTGTCGCTAAAGTGACTGGCATTCTACTTTGTGTGTCGCTAAAGTGACTGACGACATTCTGCTTTGTGTGTCGCTAAAGTGACTGGCATTCTGCTTTGTGTGTCGCTAAAGTGACTGGCTTTCTACTTTGTGTGTCGCTAAAGTGACTGGCATTCTGCTTTGTGTGTCGCTAAAGTGACTGGCATTCTACTTTGTGTGTCGCTAAAGTGACTGGCATTCTACTTTGTGTGTCGCTAAAGTGACTGACGACATTCTGCTTTGTGTGTCGCTAAAGTGACTGGCATTCTGCTTTGTGTGTCGCTAAAGTGACTGGCTTTCTACTTTGTGTGTCGCTAAAGTGGCTGACATTTTGCTTTGTGTGTCGCTAAAGTGACTGACGACATTCTACTTTGTGTGTCGCTAAAGTGACTAGCATTCTGCTTTGTGTTTCACTAAAGTGGCTGACATTCTACTTTGTGTGTCGCTATAGTGACTAGCATTCTGCTTTGTGTTTCACTAAAGTGGCTGGCATTCTACTTTGTGTGTCGCTAAAGTGACTGACGACATTCTGCTTTGTGTGTCGCTAAAGTGACTGGCATTCTGCTTTGTGTGTCGCTAAAGTGACTGACGACATTCTGCTTTGTGTGTCGCTAAAGTGACTGGCTTTCTACTTTGTGTGTCGCTAAAGTGACTGGCATTCTGCTTTGTGTGTCGCTAAAGTGACTGGCATTCTACTTTGTGTGTCGCTAAAGTGACTGGCATTCTACTTTGTGTGTCGCTAAAGTGACTGACGACATTCTGCTTTGTGTGTCGCTAAAGTGACTGGCATTCTGCTTTGTGTGTCGCTAAAGTGACTGGCATTCTACTTTGTGTGTCGCTAAAGTGACTGGCATTCTACTTTGTGTGTCGCTAAAGTGACTGACGACATTCTGCTTTGTGTGTCGCTAAAGTGACTGGCATTCTGCTTTGTGTGTCGCTAAAGTGACTGGCTTTCTACTTTGTGTGTCGCTAAAGTGGCTGACATTTTGCTTTGTGTGTCGCTAAAGTGACTGACGACATTCTGCTTTGTGTGTCGCTAAAGTGACTAGCATTCTGCTTTGTGTTTCACTAAAGTGGCTGACATTCTACTTTGTGTGTCGCTATAGTGACTGGCATTCTGCTTTGTGTGTCACTAAAGTGCTCAGATTTTCCTTCGTGAAGATTACGTAATTTACGGCGCCTGCATTCTATAATTTGTAAGGAAAAAAGTCGGGCATGTGAAAGGCCCCGTAGCTTTCAGGAATAGCGGTGATGAGGAACTGAGCGCATGGGCTGCAGGGCCGAGTAAAACTGAAGGCACTGACTGACGCGTGTGTGTGAAGCGCGCGAAAATAATAATTAAAATAGCAGCGATGATCGGCAGCTGTCAAAATGCGCTGATTGGCCGGGGAGGCAGCTCAGCGGAGATGGCCAAGGACGGACTAGAGAAGCTCGGGAAGAGAAGCTGAAATGGGAGGATGAGGCAGCTTCAAAGGCTAAGTAGAAAAGAGCCCGACAGGACAGTCAGGTTGGCTCAGCTTTTGCGACGGGATCTGACGGAGCCTGGCAAAGCGGCGGAATTGCGCTTGACTTTGGGATTGTTTGCGACGGCATGGGTGAGCTGCGCGATTTATGATGCCCTGAATTGAAAGTACTTTTAGACTTTGCAGTTTGAGTCATGGTTTGGACAGCCAAGCAGAATAGACTGAGGCAATTTATCCATCTGGCAATCAACATTTTTCAATCAGTTCAAATTATTGATAAATTTTCACAGCTTCGACGCCTAAGCGGTTCCTTCAGACGCACGAGGTGATTAACCTGCTGAACCGGCGGCCGCTGGGCCCGCTAGAGTACATTCTGTTTGCCGCCTACGGAGTTGCCATGCTCTGGTCGCTGGGAGCGAACGGATTGTTCATCGTCATGGGCCTGCGGTACCGGCAGCTGAGACAGCGGCTGCCAAAGCTGATGATCAGCCTGGCTGCATCCAACCTGCTAGTGACGCTAATCTGCATGCCCGCCGCTGTGAGCTACCTGATTTATCGCACCTGGCCGCTCGGCCGTCTGGGCTGCAAGCTGATGCACTTCACCGAGGGTGAGTCCCCAGTTCAACCATGGTGTGAGTCCCAAGCTCAGCCATGGTGTGAGTCCCCAGCTCAACCATGGTATGCGTCCCAAGCTCAGCCATTGTGTGAGTCCCAAGCTCAACCATGGTATGTGTCCCAAGCTCAACCATGGTATGCGTCCCAAGCTCAGCCATGGTGTGAGTCCCAAGCTCAGCCATTGTTTGAGTCCCAAGCTCAACCATGGTATGCGTCCCAAGCTCAACCATGCTGCGAGTCCCAAGCTCAACCATGGTATGTGTCCCAAGCTCAACCATGGTATGCGTCCCAAGCTCAGCCATGGTGTGAGTCCCAAGCTCAGCCATGGTGCGAGTCCCAAGCTCAACCATGGTATGAGTCCCAAGCTCAACCATGGTGTGAGTCCCAAGCTCAGCCATGGTGCGAGTCCCAAGCTCAACCATGGTGTGAGTCCCCAGCTCAACCATGGTGTGAGTCCCAAGCTCAACCATGGTATGCGTCCCAAGCTCAGCCATTGTGTGAGTCCCAAGCTCAACCATTGTGTAAGTCCCAAGCTCAACCATGGTGTGAGTCCCAAGCTTAACCTTAGTGCGGATGACAGTGTTAGTATTGTAAAAGTTATTGACATAAGCTAATAATCGAATATTCGAAGAGTAAGACACTGATGACAGACAAGGATATCTCTGAACTAATCTCGGCTGCGAGGGAATCGCCCAGCACTGCATCAATTAATTTCCGATTTCTATTAGAGAGATTCGTAGGCGATGTAGATAAATTGGCTCGAGTGGTGAGCGATAGCAGAAAATCGGAAGCAGTGAGCCAATGCACTTTGCCGTGGCCGTCAATTAATCAGGACAGGTGCGAGCCGACCGATGGATAGCAGCTCACATGCCCCCTACGTAGTCGTTGATGGTTGGTTCTGTTGCAGAGAGGCAAGGCTTCAAGATTATTCAAGAGCGAGTTTGGCGCAGCCCGGCCCCCAAGGTGGGATGAAATTCAGAACCGCGATTAGATCAGCTGAGGTGGGAGACGAATGCTCGGCACTCGATACGTTTGAAGCCGGCTCCAGGCACCTAGGGAATTAGCTAGCCGGGTGACGAAGATTTCTGCTTTTAATTATTTAAAAGCAGGTGTCCATTTCTGCATTAGATGCTTGTCATTCATGTTTTACCGATACTATTGTAAATTCTTATCTTAAATTTTACCGAGTTCAAAGGAAAATTCATCGACACTTAAATATTCTCTTTGAGCAAATAGCGATGCTAAAGATGTATTTCTATAAAGAGATTCAAAGGCGTTGATCTCATAGGACTACTACTCACGGTAAGGAGGCCAACCTCCTACTCGCACAGTTGGACTAAATATAGCCCAAGGTGTGAAAAGCGTTTAAAAACTTGGGGATGAAGACGACCATATTACCCTAGCCTATAGCAAGCGTCCGAGGGGCACAAAATTAGGCTGGGGTAGAGATGAAAAGGCCGTGACCTACGGCAGCCAATCAGAGGAAGCTTCTCAGACGGGAGAGGCATCAGATAAGAGACGGAAATAATATTGGAATCTGCCCCAAATCAGTGTAGAATTCAAAGTGACCTACAGAAAACTGAAACTGATAGCCTCACAATGCGAGTTAACCTGAATGTGACAGCAAAATATTTCTGTAAACCAAATAATCAACGTACTCACCATCGTTGAGCCTACCTTATTCTGTAGGATTTGAAAATCAAATCCAGGGAATATCTTGGTTTTCATTTTCTTGCCCGTGCCAATCGTCTCAGCCTCCCTAGTGGATTTCCCACGCTCTGCAATTTTCTTCAAGACAAATCGACCTTAATCAATCAGCAACTGCTGCTATTCGAAGTCCCTCTAATTAGTGTTTTGCCTGTCGGTGTAAAGCACTGTTATTTTCTACTGAAGGAAGAGAGAAACGGGGAGATGTAACTTGTGTTTTGGTTCGCAGGCCGATACTGAAATACATGGGATTCCGCAAGTTCGTAGATAATTTGTTTTTTTTACAAAACTAGCTCTGTCCCATCCTAAGTGCTGCTGCCTGTGGATCCCCAGGGAAAGGTACTTAAGCGCGTATTATTGCACTAGTTCAAATATGGAAAGCAGTGCCGTTAAACTCTCAGAGAGACGGATACTCGTACAGGCCCGAATATAAAAAGTACTTTTTTAATATTTACGTGTGCTTATTTACATTTTTTTCTCTACCGGAACCTCATTTGGGCATAACCATAAGAGATAACCACTTTCATTAATTTGCGTGCTTCACAAGATTCAGACAACATCAATCATATGAAATCCATCAAAACTTTTACTTTAAAAATGCTAAGTATTTTGATTGCCTGTGAAACTTTAGCGGCATTATTCGCAGCCAAAGACAAGTTTGTCTAAAAACTCAACCAAATTCAACCACCTTAGGTGTTGCCATTATCTCCAACGTCTTCTCGCTGGTTGCCATGGCAATCCTACGTGCCAGGAGTTTCAGAAGGCAGGAGCCGGTGAAGCAGCGGCCCTTCCACGGCCGCCGCCTCGCCCTGCTGCTGCTGCTGGTGTGGGGCGGCGCCGCCGCTCTCGCTTCGCCCAATATTTTCATCCGGTCGACCGTGACCTTCGGCCTGCAGAGCATGCAGGAGTTCATGCGAGGCCGCGGCGGCGGAGGTAGCGGTGCCGGCCGAAGTGCCAACATCACCAACGCAGTCGGAGATGCTCCGTTTGTTGACAAGGGCGAAGCCGAACAGTGCGGCGAAATCTGCGTCACCTACTGCGACGAATATTGGGGCGAAAACTCGTGGGGCAGGCGGCTGTACTCAGTGCTGCTGCTGCTGCTGGTCTTCTGCATGCCCTGCGCTGTCATCTCGGCCTGCTACTGCTTCATCACCGCCAGCATCGCTGCACTGGCTCGCCTGCTGAGCCAACCGGAGCAGCAGGCACCGGAGGCTGAGGAGCTTCAGCTCTGGCAGATGCGGCCCCAGCCAACACCGTCGCAGCATCCGGCAACGCCGAGTCCGAACCTGCTGCATCCGAACCGCTGTCTCATGCTCAACCTCAGCCAGCACCAGCATCAGCATCATCATCAGCAGACGCTGCAGTTTTCGGCTAGCGCTCCGGTCAGCCCGACAGCCGGCGGAGGCGATGCTGTGGGCCCCAGCAGCCCCTTGGGCGACGGTCCGGTTGGAACCGGCGGACCTGGCGGCGGTTTCAGCCGCTTTCACAGTCAGGACAGGCTCAACCCGTGCGTTTCGTCCTACACTGACCAGATCCAAGCCAGCGAGTCCCACAGCAGCGTGCCCTCGCAGTACCAGGCTAGCGTGGCCCACCAGTCGACAAAACGCGCCGTCCAAACTCTGGTGCTCCTTGTCGCCTGCTTCGTTATCTGCTGGCTGCCCGTCAATCTAGTCGGCGTCTGGATCGACTTCTCATCTAGCAGCGCCGGCGTCGGCGGCGGCAGCGGCGGTGGAAATCAGCGACGCGATCCAAGGCCACCGTTCCGCGGCCGACTGCGCCTGGTGGCCGGGCGGCCCGAGGCTGACCGACCGTTGGAGGAGAGCGTCTACAGCGTGGCGCTGTTCCTCGGCCACCTGCACAGCGCCGTGTCGCCCGTGTGCTACTGGTGCCTCAACAAGAGCTTCCGGCGCCATCTGAACGCCCTGGCGTCGCGCCTCTGCAGCCGGTTTGTGAAACGATTCGGAAATCATCGTCGCGGCGAGCAGCGCCGGGGAAGAGGCGGCGCTGGAGACGCTGGTTTCGGGGGAGGCGGCGGCGGCGGCGGAGCACACGGAGCTCCCGGCGGCGGCCTTCGTGACGGCGCTGGTGCCAGAGGCGGCGGCGAAGGCTCCCCGGCTGACAGCAGGGAGCCGCGCGCGATACCGCTGGTGATTTCGGACGACGCGCCGGACGGACGAACCACGGCGGCGGTGGCGGCCGCGATTGCGGCCTGCGAACACGCCGGCAGCGGCTCGTCCGACACGGAGTCGGCGCGAGTGCTGGCCGGCAAACTGCGCCTGGTTGGCCTGTAATTCGCGAAATTTGCATCGACGATTGAAGAAAACTTCTCGGACTTTGCATGAGCGTCTAATTTAACACTGATCACCTTTTGTCGCTTGTTTTCGTGTCAATAAAGTACTTCAGAGCCGCTGTGCTTGCGCCAGGCTTTAATCTTCTTGTTGTTTTCTGCAGCGGGTGCTTGAAGCTTTGGTTTTCTCTCTGTAATTATCTGGACAAAGGAGGCTAGGCAGTTCACACCCGTGTTAACCTTCTCAACCGCCTAAGTGATTAAATGTCCCCGATTGACGTGTTTTGCGTACCAACCTTGCTATACATTGTTCAACAAAATAATTTTTCTAGAACTTTCTGTTCCGTTGTGTTTTTTAAATTGTTTTGCCACTTGTTGTGCTCCATTTAGCTGGAAACCAGGAACTGGTGTGAAAGCTGTCGAATACCTGTTTTTTTATCTTTAATTAGATTATATTTGATTTTAATGGAACCACTGGTCGTCGTTGCCGTCGTATTTGATAGCATCCACTCTGTAGGACCACTCCTGCTTTATTGTGTCGTCTTTATGTAGCTACATTAAAAAAATTATAAAAAACCTTTTTCTGTTTCAAGCTTTAATGTGATTGTCTGAGAAGACATTGTTGCTTCGAATTTGGGGATTTAAAGCAACTGGAGTTGACATTAGCTTTGTTCTGCTTTTCTTTAAGCGTAAGGAGAAATATTTTTGCTAGCGATTGTCTGAGAAAGTCTGGTAATGAAGCTTTGCAATACGCCGCAAAGGGAGGCGAGTGGCTCGGCGGTCTAGCGCGTCTGCCTTGTGTGCCACTGGCCCAGGTTCGACCCCGCGTTGTAGGTTGGCTATTTTCCCTTGCGCGGTTTCGTGTGCAGGGTCACATTAATTTGGGGCCTTGTGCACGAATTGGTTGGGCTATGGGCCAGTTGTGCTATTTACGCCCATGAGGGCAACCCCCTAAGGCATAGAGAGTGTACATTCCTGGAACCACCGCTGGTGCACCCTATGTGAGTGCGTGAATGGGTGCCGACTTGTCTATGCCTGCATACCGTATTTAGTGTGACTGAACGCGCTTCAGGAGTCAGCATAATGGACGGTCATGCCCCGTCGCTGCTTGTGGGACGATGTCGCTTTAAGCGTCAAAACTTTTTTTAAATACGCCACGAGTTTTTCGTTGCCTTTTCCCAGAGTTGTGACACGCAACTATTAAAGATACAGGAGCCTCATATACATTTAACATGCATTTACTCGTACAATAACATTCTTACAGTTTTTAATCACTGGGACCATCAACTGTTGGGCAAGTCTGACAGGCCTGCAGGCCAAGATCATCATGCAGCATTGTGTGCGGAGTTTTTATTTTTGAAAACGCCTCGAGGAAGGATTACGAGTAAAGTGAATGATTCATTTTTTAAGTATTCTCATACTTCCTAAACTTATCTAGTTAAATTAAGTCTAGTAGGTCTAATAAGTCTAGCTGCGGTAAACACAGCAAGCAGGGAATGCGTGCTATGGATTGTTATTTTGCAACACAAATTCTTTCTAATCTCTTAAAAAGATTTCAGAGGCAGGCAAGCATCGGGGCTGAAGCTCTGTGAACTCCCCAAATTCGATAGTATTGTAGAAACAAACGAAGCATTTTATTCAACGGAGACAATTTCATAATTAAAAGTTTAATCAGTAATTAAAGCCAGCTTTTTTAGCACGAATAAAATGACTGAGCACTGAGACTGAAGCTCATCGAGAGATTTCATAAGCCATTCTTGGTGAGCAAACCAAGAATATAGGACTGTCGTCATAGTCACACAACAGAGCTAGGGAGAATCCCTTATTTGTAGACTCGCTTTTCTGTTATTCGGATAGACAAGGTCGACCAGATAGATAGACTATTTTTGTCAGCGGATTAGGGCCAGGTTTTCTCGTGCCTTTTATTCGACAACATGGGCGTTGCCTTAGTCTGCAGCGAGCAGAGACAGGCAAATTCCTATCAAAGCAAAACAGAACAGTCCCAATTCAGGCCGAGTTTTTGAGCTTTCGGGCACTGAAGTGTTGCTCACAGATTTGATTGGAATGACAATTAAGGGGGAAGGGGAGGGAGGCCACAATTAGCGCTAGTCTAGTCTTTATACCTAATGGGATTTGTTACTATCTGGGTAATTTCAATCGCCAGCGGCACTTCCGTCGCACAAAGCAGCTTGCCGGCTTGGGCTTATTCTCACAGCTAATTGCCACAGTTGCACTGGATTAGGGGAACAATTTTCGGCGCAGCTCGCAAACGCGAGACAAACTCCTAGCTAAATATAGAACCCGAGATGCGTCACAACAATGTGGGGGCTTGTGCGCGCATCACGTGTTTAATCTGAAGTATTCATGCCCAACGTCAGAGTTTCACCCGGTCCGGTGCGACTTAGTTTTAGCAGAATTTGCGACCTACATTAGAAAATTTTCGAAGGAGCAAAAAAGGTCCCGCGGACCACCTCTTGGCTATACCTTACCTTTTGCAATCTATTCGCAAAATTGCACCATTCTTCCCCAATTTTTCAACCTACTTGCCTCCCTCATTTTGACTAATTTTGCGACTTAACTTCCAATTTTGACCAAATTAGCGACTTACCCCCCGATTTTGACCAATTTTGCGACTTACATCACCGATTTTGCGACTTACCATGGCCAGCGGCCATTTACATTGGACATGTTACTTACACTGGGCATGTATGATCTGAAGTAGATTTGTTTTGTTTGCTTTTTCGTAAATTACATTCCGGCTGATGATTAAAATTCTTAGTAAGCTAAGAATTCTGTGGTGGAAGTTAATGAGAGGACTAACATTTCACTGTTCGAATTATTCAGAAGTCTCGCACGATTAAGTGGAGGTCAGAAGCCCGCAGAAACTCCCACTATGACGGCGCATTAATGCAGGAAATTAATTAATGCGTATTTTTCGCCCAACTCCGTTAACACCTGGCCAGCAGTTTTCGCCAAAGCAAAACACAAAAACATCTGCTGCTCTGGGAGTATAGCTGTATAGCTGGGAGTAAAATGTTACAATGAAAGAAGTTTAGTCTACTTTCGAAAGTAGTTCAGCCTGACGGGCTGGAGGGACCGCAACACCCACTCTAAATTTACCCAGCTCAAACTGGTACCCGATGTCAGCTGGGTGGACTGAAGCAATGCGGGATTAAGTGCCTTGCTCAAGAGTAAAAATTTTCTCTTAGAGTCGGGACTCGAACCCACGACCTTCCGGTTGAAAGGCAGGCGCCCTAGCCACTAGGCTACAACTCCTCCATACTGCTAAACAAGGCAAGACACAAAAGCAAACAAGTGCGACGCTTTGATAACAGATATTTTCAAACTATTTAAATATCTCTACAGTTTATTTCTAAACAAAAAATTATGTGCAACAAGCCACGCGAGCAGCGACAATTTCGGGAGAGACATTGTGAGGCTAACTTAGTATTAGTACTTACTAAATTCTAATATTGGAACACTGCTACTACCAGTAGGATAAGTGGGACAGAAATTCAGATTGAATGTTAAATTAAAAAAGAAAATACCAGAGAAGTTATCAGGATGGGGCGCTAACTCACGGGCAGGTCAGGCGGGCTCAAAACTAATCGTCCAGTCCCAGCTGCAGCAGGTCCGAGCCCACAATGCCGGGCGACATCAACGAAGCCGCCGTTGCCGACTCGGAATTGGCCGAGACAGTCGGGCCGGACAGCGCCAGCAGGGGGTTCTCCATGCCGGCTGCCACCGAGCCCAACAGAGAAGCCGCCTCGGCGTGGTCCAATCTTCTGGAGTCAACAGTCAGTCCCAGGCGGACCAGCGGCTCTGGCTGTTGATCAGCTTCGCTAACAGAGTCGCTAGGCCGGCCAACTGTCAGCAGGATTGGCGCGTCCGGATGGAGCACCAGGTGGGCGGACTGGACGGCCGGCTGGCTGGACAGGTCGCAGACGCTGCGTTAGATTTAGCGCGGGGGGGATTTTTTTATTATTTTGGTTGCGAAGGAACTGACGCGCAAAGCTTTGAAAATGTGGCACAGGAGGACAGGACGGAGTGACTCACACAGCGCCCAGCGGGCCAGAGTCATTGGCAGGCTGGCTGGCGCTATCAGCCTGTGCGGCTGCCAGGCGCCTGCCGATCTCCCGCAGCCCCATCGCTTGAGCGCGGGGCAGCCGCACCAGGCGGGGCAGCGCCGGCGCGGCCAGCAGCAGGACGCCCACGTTGACCGGATCGCCAGACGCGGACATGGCGCTGGCGAGGGCGCGCACGGCCAGAGCCGCCATTGCCTGCCCGTCGGCAATGCCGCCTAACACCGGGACGCTGCAGGGCCTGCAGGCGGCGGTGGCGTAGGCGTGCGGCACGCCGGACTTGAGGGCCGTCTGCAGGGCCGCCCAGTCGCGCAGGCCGGGCGCCACCGGGTGGTCCAGGTAGCCAGGCGGCGTGCGCGGCTCCAAAACCGACATGGACGGCCGGCTGGCGGTGGGCGAAGCGGCGGCGGCGGGCGCCACGGCGGCAGGCGGAAGAGAAGCAGCAGAAGCAACAGACGGAGACGGCGGCTTGGCCGGAGCGGAGTTGACGTAGGCGACGACGTCAGACTTGAGCAGGGTGCCGTGCGGCCCGGTGGCGCGCAGGTCGCCAGGCTTCAAGCGATGCAGCCGGAGGAGTAGCTGGGCAGCCGGGCCGACGCGGCGAGCTGGCGACGTCGAAGCGCTCTGGGGTGGTGGCGTCGGACTGGCGGGTGTTATTGGCGGTGGCACCGGCGGTGGCGGCGGACTCGGCTTCGACTCGACAGTAGGCGTCGCCGAAGTGGCCAAGTTGGCGGCCTCGGCGGACACGGCTTTCCAGTCCTCGCCGGGGTCGGCCATCACGGCGATGACGTCACCAACAGTGCCGGAGGCGCCATCGGAGCGCAGCACCCGCGCTAGCACGCCTTCGTCGTCGAATTCAAACGACACGACGGCCTTGTCGGTCTGGATGTCGCACAGAACGTCGCCGGGCTGCACGGAGTCGCCCTCGGCTTTGTACCACTTGACGATGGTGCCCTCGGACATGGTGGGCGACAGGGACGGCATCCGCACGCTGGTGGAGTCTGGTCAGAGGCGCAGAGTCGCGTGGGATCAAATTATGAAATACAACTATTATTTTATCTTGCTTGGACTCAAGAAAAGCTAGCCAACTTTTGCTATACGCTACAGTTAGTGTGTCTAGAAAGCTTTAAAAGATCGAAAACTCGCAATTAATAAAGAATAATAAATTTTGATGCATCTGAAAAAGTCATGCAATAAAAACTAAGCCATGAAACTATTTGACTATGAATCTTAAGGTTTTTTATTGAAAAAATAGGAGTTGTAGCCTAGTGGCTAGGGCGCCTGCCTCATGACTGGAAGGTCGTGGGTTCGAGTCTCGGCCAGAGGAGACAATTTGTGCCCTTGAGCAAGGCACTTAATCCCGCATTGCTTCAGTCCACCCAGCTGAGATTGCGTACCAGTTTGAGCTGGGTAAATTTAGGGTGGGTGTTGCAGCCCCTCCAGCCCATCAGGCTGAAAGCTGTACACAGCCCTCAGATGCGCCGCGCAACTAGCTGTGGCTGTGCCTTGGGCTGTACATCTGATCAAAAGGTCGGGTGTCTAAATTTATTTATTTTTTTATTATTATTGAAAGTAAAAAACCCTTTTTGTGTCTGTACAAAAAATTGCTAGCCTTAGTGCATTGTAATTTTGCTTTAATAAAAACTACATATGAAAATAAACAACAAAAACTGAATTTTTTGGACAATTAATCAATAATACATATAAATTGCTAAAAAGATAAATCCCCTTTTTTACCTTTTTATCAACCAATAAAAGCTTAAGCAAAAGAGATAAATTTTCAAACAGAGTCAAATTCAAGTCAATAAATGTTTTTGTAGACAAGGTTTAGTACAACTGCCTAAATTTTCTATTAATTAATTAATTTAATTATAATTAAATTAATTAATTAATATTCATACTAAATTTTTTAGTATGCTGGCATATGTAAACATAAGTGCAAGAACAAATTATTTTTTTTAATTTTAAAATAACAGGTTATTTTTATATTTTCTTGCTCAAGTGTCCATTTCCAACTTCCAGTCTAGTAAATAACTTTTTGTGTTTTTGTATTGAAAAGCCTTATGTAATGGTAAGGAAGTCAGCTATGTACCTCAGGCAACAATGCAAGAATGACTGCAACTGGCTTTGGAAGGCTGACTCTCAGGCCAAGAAGTCCTGCTAGACAGGGCAAATTCTCTTGAAGCAAGGATTGGGCATGAGCTGGAATTTCTGTGGGTTATAGGGCAGCAAGGGGAGATGTTATAGCTGCTATATTTTAATCACTAATGGCCATTACAGCAACCAGTATTGAAGCCTGCTTTTCAGCTGCAGGTATCCTCCTGACAAAAGTGAGGTCCACAAAGCTTGCTTTGCTAAGAGCTCACTTTTCTAAGTCAATTAAGTAGCTTGTCTATTGCATTGTTTTATTGACTACTGTCTCATGATTTGATTTGTGATTGAAAATATTTCATTTCAATATAAAAATTTTCACAGATAGGTAGAGAATTTTCCTAGATAGAAAATTTATGCTACAACCCTCTAATCTGGGCAATACCCTGTATTTGGACTATGTAAGCCACTCAGCCTACCAAATGCTATCAAATGAGTAAGGAGTTTTTTCAAGAAACTAGGGCTGTAGTAAAATTCAAATTAAATTATAGTGGGATTTTTAAGAAAGGAAAAAGAGCCCTTGAACAACTTTAGTGTTGGCAATAAAAAAGAACCCCAGGTACACATATACTATATGTATTTGACAATATTTCCACAAAGGATTTTTATAAAGTTAGCATAGGTTGGACAAAATGGTAAGCCTATTTGGCCAGTATCAGAGCATATAACTATTAAATGAGGCAAGTATGAATCAAGGACCATATGAGTTTAAAATTAAGCTATCCTTGGTGGAAATGACAAATTTAAATTGATGCAATTTCAACCTAAAAAATTATAAAACAATTATGGATTTAGCACAGATCTGCTATATTAAAAAATAAAAAATCACCCTAGACAAGAAGGTTAGCTATATATTAGACATATTAGTAAAACTTCATAAACTTTAGTAATAATATTTTTTTTTTGAAAAAATTTATTATATTATATATATTTTGCCAGAGGGAACTAGAGACTTGCCAAATTTATATGACTTGTTGCTGAATTTGCTTTTGCCAAATTTTTTTATCCATAGAAGCTTTACCAAATTGGTTTATTGCTAAATCTACTAATATCCACCTAGGATCCCAGGATTAGGTCATTTTTGACCAGGATCCTAGGATTGGAAAATGTCTAGGATTTGGGATCCCTAAGTGCAAGTAACAATAAAATAGTGTGGTAGAGGCAGTTGGGAATATATGGTACATTTTAAACCTTGGTTAAAATATATTTTATAATATAAATATGTTATTATATTGTACTCTACAGATAAATTATGGATTTTTTAAATATTTATAATTTTAATAATAAAACTTTTATTATACATAAACTATTACCTTACTTAGGTCTAAAAAGTAAAATGGATGAAAAAAAGAATATCATTTTTATTAATTTTTTAATGATAAAATTTTGTTATGACTATCCCCAAAATTTTTATTGACTTTTATTTATATGCTGGAACTTGTCATTATCTAATACTATAGCTTTAAAAGAAAAAATCTTAATTTTATATACACTTTATATTTTTAATTATTTTTTTCATTAAATTCAATATTAAGAAACTAAATTTAGAAGCCTAATTTCTTCTTTATATCTCTTTAAAAGTTGAATTTGCCAAAAAAAAGGATGCAAATTTTTTTACTAGGGGATAAAAATTGTAGCTTCTTTTTGGGTAAAAAAAATTAATTTATCATCAATTAAAAATCTAAACTCATAATTTTATTAAAAATTATACCCTTTTACATCAATTGAAATTAAGGTAAGATACTTACAGCTTCTAGAAGGATATGTTTCATGGCGACAGGATCCAGAGGAAGCTGGGTCTAATTGTTTGCTGAGATGCCTATAGCACGCAAAATACTTACACAGCGGACTGGCTCTTCCACGAATAGAAAGAAATGAAAACATTTTTACAGCTCAGTCTTCAATTAGGCCTAGCTCAAATAAGTATCAATTAATAGCCGATGCGAAATTTGATGAAGAGCAAGAAAAGCTGCGTTTCTATATTTATAAGGTCCAAAAACTCAATATATTTAAGTGATTTTCTTATACACTGTTAAATCTACAGTAATAGTCATGTTAAAAACACAAGTACAAACATTGCGACAACTAAAGCTCGATTAAGCCGAATCGTTGCTCAAAATTCGGGTAGCAGCGAACACGAAATTTCTAAGAAATCTTGCCACTGTGCGAAATTTTGTATTAGAATACGAAATTATGGTACAAAACGCATACGCTCGTAAAGTAGACGTTATCGTCGTTCATTTTATCCATTTATATAAAAAATGTATCGCTTTAAAGCCCCTACAAGTATCATTGATAGATTTAATTCGTAAAGCAAAAAAATTAGGTGTTAGTAGCGTCAAAAGCGAAGTTCTAACTGTTATTAACCACATACGGCCAAACTATTTGTAATTTTGGGGGTTAAAAGGGGATCCACCAGTTCGTACCTGGTGTGCTACGCCTAAAGTTGGAGCGAATTAATTTATAGGCCTTTTAAAGCTATGATCCCTAATAACCTAGGTCGGTGTTCTACTCTTTTATCCCTCTAGTTGCGGCGGGGTGAAATGAATAAAGATGAATAAGACAAGGCTAAACAGCCGAGAATTGCGTTGTTAATGTTAGTAATTAAAGTAACTGATTGTTAATAATCCACTGGCAGCGCTCTAAAGTCCTCTGCCAGCTAGTTGAATAATTCACTCAGGTTAATAATAATAATAACTTCGCTCCTTAGAAATTTAGCGGCACAAAATAATATTAACAAACGCCAAATAGATCGCACTAGATACTTCACACTAGATAAATTTAGCGACGCAAAAAGTAAACAAAACTCACAAAGCAATATAACACTAAAATTAACCACGCAGATGAACAAGATTGATGATAATAAGACTCCGCCTGCGAGACTAAACCTAAGCTGATTACCCACGCCCTACTCTCACCCTGAGAATCTCCGAGCAAACTTTTCAACCTGGAAGCGACAACTTCTATCGCCTCCACACTTTGCCTTGGCGGCCGTGCCCCGTCGGTAATTGCCGACGTTGGATTGGGTTGCGTACTGGGAATGCTCAGAGACCTCGTCTAGCCACTCTGCAATGCACGCCTGCTGTTCGCCGATCAAAATACGGGCGCAAAAACGCAGAGTTATCTTCTATCTTATACCTACTACTACTAACTATATACTAAAATCCAAAAGTATATATATATGTAAATGGGGTTTGTAACGCGTTAACTTTGGAACGGTTGAACCGATTTTGGTGGGATTTGTTTTGATTGATTCAGGATCAATTGGAGATGTTACACGTTTAATTTGGCTCGATTTAGTTAACTCTAAGGGGATTAAATATTCGAAAAACGAGAATTTTAGCCATGACAACAAAGGTCAAACTTGCAAGCTGATTTTTCGGTACTGAGAATTGAAAATGAATAAAGTTATGTCATACACTGCTCCATACTTTCTCTCTCCCTCTAACTGTAATTTTTTTCGTCTATTTTTTGTCTATGCACTGTATGCTTCGATGTACACTGCGTGGGGATGGGACGGACCTGAGTGCGTGCAAAATTTAATTTTCTCTGTGGTTGCCGCACACTACGGAGGCCAACTTTTTTTATTTGGGGCCCGCCTGACGGGTGAAAGATATAAGGCTGATTTTTGCGTGTTCCGATCAACAGGCGGAGTAGCCGCGTAGGTTTAGGCTAGGATAGGTTAGGATAGGCTAGGCCAATTGACAGTGGTTCGAATCCGGGCTGCGTCTGGTCACTTAAGCAAGTAAACTATGCTACTGAATTGGTCACCTTCATGGGATCATGTTCAGTGGGATTTAAGTACATTTTTTATTCTAATCGTTAAACTTTCGTCACTAACACTATACTTCGATAAGGGGGGGGGGTACTTAAGGAGTTCAGTATCCCTACTAGCTAATTGGTGAATGGATTTTTAAGAAAACTGGTGATCTTACGGGAGGTAATACTATTCAACGTTTATTCTTTTTCCTTTGATTGGGAATCGAGAATAATTCGAGTTATGATTTCAGTTGACGATAAAACTAACCGAATGATTTGGTGCCCTGTTTGTTCCAACGTACACTACCAGATTTTTTGTTGCAACTTACTGTTGAGATCTATTTGTATTTGTGCCTGGCAGACAGATAAAACTTCTAAGGCTGGTAATAAAATTTGAAATGGATTTAGTTTGATCAGGAGGGTTTTCAAATAATGCTATAATGGAGGGGTATTTAATTGAATGAGAGGTTTCAAAATTTGCTTACAATTAGGAAGTCGTTAATTTGAGAAAGGGGGTCTTTAAGCAGAATATGGGCCGTTTACTTGAACTGTAGCGTTTTTAATTCAATAGCAGATTCCGGGTTTGTTTAATAAAATTAGGCAGTTGGTTATTCGCACCTAAATAATAAGTGGTGGAGTTGTACAAGTGTTTGTTAGCATGAAGGTAAGGTTCACTTCTTGGAGTTTGAATAAAGAGGTTTGTAAGCTTGCAGAAGAGGTGATCATTCATTTTAATCAGGAGTGAATTTTAGCTGACGGGGTTCGTTTGGTTCCTCAAATTCGAATGCTTATTGTCTCAGCTTATTTGCTTGTGTTTGTTTGGTTGCTAATAGGGAATTGTACAAGAAATGAAAAGGAAGGGGTTTTCACTTAAATAACTGCTACAAAAAGCTAATATACAGTGGTATGTAAATCGCTGAGGATAAAATTTTAAGGGGTTTCGTTACTTAAAATATGAAGATTCGTTAGGGATAAATTCTAACAAAGGTTCCAACTTTTGATTAGGTCTGGCCCACGAAGGGGGCTGGTGGTGGCTGAGGGTGGTTTTACTTTCTGTAATTGCTCAAGTTTGTTTACCTGTAAAATGGGATTTGGTACTTGTTGAAAAAATTCTGATAATAACCCATTGGAGGACTTAAAGGAGGAATAATGTTTTGATGCGATTAAAGCTGGTGAAAAAACTTTGGATAGAAACCACGAGGGGGCGTCTGAGGGGCCTGGAATTGGCTAGGGGGTATTATAAACTTCTTTATAATAGAAAATATAGGGGGATTTCTTGCTGTTTGGGGAAATTATCTTTGTGACTGGGGATTTTTAACAGCTCGAACGGCACTTTCTAACTGCTTGGGAGATTTTCTAACGGCTAGGGAACTTTTCTGTCTACTTGGGAATTTCTGACTGCTCGAAGAAAATTTTCTAAATGCTCGGGGGGGACATTTTCCGTCTGCCTGGGAGATTTTCTAACTCTTCGATTTCTTACTGCTCGGGGAAATTTTCGATGTGAGTGGGGGATTTCTAACTGCTTAGGAGATCCCTGACTGCTTTAAAGGTATTGTAAAACTTTATTCGAATCGTTTAAACTTCGTTTAAACTAATTGTGACACTTTTTGCACACTGAAAGGAAATCTAATCTATTGAGATTCAATGTTTAGGATACATATCGGGAAGAAAAGTTATTTCTATACTTTAAGTTGGACAGTTCCGATAAATATATTTAGCTGCTGCTGCTTCTGCTTTAGCCCTTAAAAATAAGAAGGGAGACAGCACAAGATGGAGATTTCCATTAGTTCATGAAGCACTTTTTTAGTTATTAGGAGCCTTATTTGCAGTAAATATGGGGATTTTCTCAAGTCATTTAGGTTCCATTTTGTAATGAAAACTTTCTTTGTAATAAAATGCTACGAGTATTATCTTCGATAAGGGGGATATTTTGGGAGTTCCTATGGGGATTTTCTCAAGTCATTTAGGTTCCATTTTGTAATGAAAACTTTCTTTGTAATATAATGCTACGAGTATTATCTTCGATAAGGGGGATATTTTGGGAGTTCCGTATCTCTACTAGCTAATTGGTGAATGGATTTTTAAGAAAACTGGTGATCTTACGGGAGGTAATACTATTCTACGTTTATTCTTTTTCCTTTGATTGGGAATCGAGAATAATTCGAGTTATGATTTCAGTTGACGATAAAACTAACCGAATGATTTGGTGCCCTGTTTGTTCCAACGTACACTACCAGGTTTTTTGTTGCAACTTACTGTTGAGATCTATTTTTATTTGTGCCTGGCAGACAGATAAAACTTTTAAGGCTGCTTTTACGTGCTCCGATCAATACATGCAGGCGTTAGGATAGGCGTTAAAAGTTTCTAAATGCTCGGGGGGGACATTTTCCGTCTGCCTGGAGATTTTCTACCTCTTCGATTTCTTGCTGCTTGGGGAAATTTTCGATGTGAGTGGGGGATTTCTAACAGTTCGAAAGGGACATTCTGCTTAGGAGATTCCTGACTGCTTTAAAGATATTTTCAAACTTTTTGGGAAGATTCTCTAATTGCTCAGTGAGATTTTCTGTCTGCTTGTGGGATTTTCTGTCTGCTCAAGGAGATTTTATAACTGCTCAGTGTGATTTTCTATCGGATTCTGAGACTGCCGCAAGGGGAATTTCCTAACTGCTTGGGCGATTTTTTTCTGCTCGGGGAATTTGGAAATTTTTAATGCTGCAGGGGGATTTCTTAACTGCTAGGGAATTTTTTCTAACTGTTCTGGGAGATTTTTTACTGCCCGGGAATTTTTTTGTCTGCTTAGGGGATTTCTAACAGCTCCGGAATATTTTCTACCTGATTTGGGGATTTCTGACTGCCCGAACTGGACTTTTTTACTTCTTGGGGGAAGAATTTTTGACAGCTCGAAGGGTCTTTCTAAATGCTCGGGGAGATTTTCTGCTTGGTTGTGAAGATTTTCTAACTGCTTGAAGAGGACTTTTTAACTACTTAGGCGATGTCTGACTGCTTGAAGGGTATTTTCTGTCTGCTTGGGAAGATTTTCTAATTGCTAAGGGAGGTTTTCTGTCTGCTTCGACGATATCTTCTTACTGCTCAAAGCGGATTTTATAAATGTTCGGGTAGTCTGCTTGGGGAATTTTCTATTTACTAGGGGGATTTCTGACTGCTCAGGGAATTTTCTCTTTGATTGGGGGATTTCTGACTCCTAGAAGGGGGTTTTCTATGTTTAGGGTATTTCTGACTGCTCGGGGAAAGTTTCTATTGATATTTGATTGGAATTTCCGACTTCTCAAAAGGGATTTTCTAACTGCCGGGGGGATTTTTCTGTTCGTGGGTTTTCTACCTTATCATGGGGAAGATTTTTGGCTGCTCTCAAAAAATTTTCTAGCTGCTCGAAAAAAAATTTAGCTGCTTGGGTGATTTTGGACTGCTTGAAGGAGATTTTCTAACTGCTCAGGGAGATTTTTAGTCTGCTTGGGGATTTTCTAACTGCTCGAGGAACTTTTCTGTCTGATTAGGGGATTTCTAACTGCTTGGGTGTTTTCGGACTGCTCGAGGGGGATTTTCTAAATGGTCCGGGAGATTTGTAACTGCATGAGGAGTTTTTCTAACTGCCTCGGGTAGACTTTCTAACTGCTTGATGGGGATATTCTAACTGATCATGGTAATTTTCTGTCTGCTTAGGGGATTTCTTACTGTTAGGACAAATTTTCTATCTTATCGGAGGATTTCTAACTGCTTGGGAGTAGAATGCAAGACGGGGCTTCTAGGACAGAACTTTTCACGTCCATCATAAACTACATTCTTTAAATTTATTATGCCCGCACAGTTAGAAAAAATAGGGGGATCGACTTTCATGGAAAAACATCCATCATAATCTAGATTCTTTTAACTTATTATGCCTACATAAAAAATGAAAATTAGGGGTTGACTTTCACGGATAACCATTCAACGTAATCTAGATTCTTTAAATTTAGTTAATCCCAAAGAAATCGAAAAAAATCACCTTAAAAATCTTTGAAAAAAAAATCATAATCCATAATCCATTACTTTTTACATCCTAGCGAGTTCAATGCACCTCCTGCTTTCATCCGGAGACACTGAACCTAAGCCTCATTCTAGCAACTTAAAGACATTCAAGCAACAACTCAGGGTACTCACCCCGAAAAAAAAATTTAACATTCTCAATAAAAATGCTTCCAATCGTCTCTCCAAGTTCTTACTACAAACCGCATGAACCCAATTACAAATCTAAGTACCAATGCAAGAAGGAATGTACAGATTATATGAAAAAATTCTGGCCTAACATTGAACCAACCATCCTGAATCTTAATCAAGCGGTTAAGACTCACTGGCGTTATTTACATGGGGTAACTATTAAAGATTACGACAGCTACTATAACTTTGCAGAAATTATTAAGCAACTGTAAAGCATAGCTGCAACTCTACTGCTATTAGTAGCAACTGTGAGTCATGGAAAAATTGGCCAAAAACGGAGGCCGAGGCCAACTTTTTGAAAAATAAATTCGCAAATCTGGCCTCGGTTCTGGCCTCGTTTTGTGGCCGCGTACTTTCTCTCCACGCGCGCCGCTAAAAATAACTTCTATACTGGGCGAATTTCTCTACCCCTTTTTTTAGCAGTCTTCCCAATTCCTTGTTTGGAGCTTTCCCTGCCTCTTTTCCAGTCATTTCTTTGCTTGTCCCTGCCACCGCTGTACTAATGACAATTCACATTCTTTCAATAATAATTGTCATTGCAAACTCTTCACCGTTAAAATCAACAGCTTCTCCGTCCTCTGTCTCAAACTGTAGCAATATTTCATTAATTTCTTTGTTACAGAGCACAACTCTTTTTACTGGATTAGGTTTTTCAACAATCATCTGTCCACCAGCAACTGAGTTAGAAATGTTGTACAAAATATTTGTTCGCTTTCCCTTGAAGACCCAGTCCAGACTGAGATTGCTTCGGATCAAAATGTTCAAACTTTTAACAATATCCGCGATATTTTCAGCCATGAATAAACCGCGAGCTGGCTGGCGGCTCAACATAACTGCCCCCGGCGAAGGAGTTGCGGGTGGTGCTGCGGTTTCCGCCTTGTAAACTTTCTTTTCAAATCCCAACTCTCGATACCAGGTGCCATCTTTAAACTCCACCTCTGCGTCTTTATGAACTTGCATAACCACTCTCATTACAGTGAGATCATAGGACAATTTAACAGGAAATAGTTTATTCTCGGGTTTGCTAGTATCAGGAGTTTCAAAATGCCCCCTTTTGGTAAAAACGTTCTCCAGAAAGTAATTATAAGTATCCACGCTCTGTGTGCTCACAGGGAATTTAACCGGAAATTCTTTCACTTCGCCTCCAATTTGTTTCCATTTGTAATAAAACATGTTATTCTTTTCTGTCACGTTGGGGACATTTGACCAGCCAGTAAAGTCATTGAGATAAACATGGTAGTTTGCCTCTGGGTCCAGACGAATGGGTTGCTCAAGTTTTTCAATAAAAGTTCCACTTGAATCTGTAAGTCGACCAGTTATTGTAACTGGGATACTTTCCTTCGAATGCGACACAATATTGTTTAGTCTTTCAGCAATCGCTTCCATTTTTTTTACAAAAAAAAAATATTTTAAACCTTACTCGAAGAATTATTAATCATGTTCAGCTTAATTTTCCTCTCAAATGCATAAATGATAAAAAGGTCAACGGGTGTAGCCTCACTTCTGTCGATATTGGTCACAATATTCACCGGACTGTTGTCAGTAGGCATTTGCCTGGCCGACACGTCTGCACCGAAAATGGGGAAAAGAGTCTTGAACTGCCATGCCGTAATAACGATTCCGTTGTTTTCCTTAACAGCCAAGTCAACCAGCTCGCAGTAAAATTTGCTAATTTTGTTTGTTGCAAAATCTCCATTCTGTGGCATTGCCGGGTAAAGATTATCACTGATTTCATGCTGAATTGTTCGCACATTTCCATGTTCATAACGACTTATAGTTAATGGATCTCTCAAACTGACAATAATGTACCTTGGGTTGCTGCAAGAACCCTCCTTAATACAAATCTGTTGCCTTCTTTCATTACGTTCATCCCTGCACATGTAAGCTGTGTAAGCAACATCAATGTCTTTTTCAATAGCCTTCAAATATTCAGCTTTCAGTGCTGTCTTTGGTTCAATGATTTCCAAGTACAACTCAACTCCTGCTAGCTTAACTTCCATTCTAGTATGCTCAGCTCCTGTCCAAACACTCCTGTTGCGATCGTCCCTGGTAAGCCTAAATGTGTAACTAAAGTTGCTGGTCAAGCGATTAAAAGTATTGCAGAACCCGCTCATGAATCTCAAAGGTACAAATATATCTACATGTCTATACTGAGGATTCTTTGCACCATCATCAGCACCCGTCAATGCATAGTTATATCTCCCTTTTCTCTTTGTATAACCTGAATCATTTACGTCTCCTTTCTCCTCATTAGGGATGAAGCCAGCGCCGCTACCAAGTTGAATAAAATCTGGGTTTTCAATGAGACAATGAGTGTCATACACTACACCAAAGTTGGCAATTCTCTCCAGCTCTGTACTCCCGTTTGACACGCTTAACTCCTTAAACATGTAGGCCCAGAAGTTGCTGATTAGCGTGACATCAGCGTCATGCTTGTCAGTATTAGCACCAGCAGCGTTTGTACCACCTTTAGTCTTGTATTGGAATGTCATGTAAAACCCGCTCCTTAGACTGTGAACGCTGACCAGAGATGAACACCCAGTGTAAGTGAATGTTAGCGTTTGACCGGGGCCCAAATTAGTTTCATTCTGATTTTCATGACTGGGGACTCTTACTTGAGTCGCTTTGATTGTGCTGTCATCACTCAAGATAGGCTTGTTGATTTTATAGAAAACTGGTGTCAGAGGATCGTTCATTTTTTTAGTTTAAAAATTAAAATAAAAAAAAATGAAGCGAAAAAATTCTCATTACATCTCTGACTTAGAGAAGCTCGCAGAAGCTGAAAAACGAGTCACTGGGTTAATTAACAAAGAGCAGCAGTCCTACAATGAGTTTATCCAAGCCGTCACTGAGTTTCACAAGCCGGGATACACCGAAGCAAAGAAATCAATTGAAACAGTTAAGGAAGCTGTTGATGAGATTCAAGAGAGCCAGTTTCAGAATACGCTGAATAAAATTCCATCTGGCGAAACGTCTCCTCAAGCATCTCAGCAAAAATTAAAAGTAACAGATAACTTCTTTGGGCCAGTAGAATATGAAGGCAAACTCGTCTTTGGTGTTAGTGTCTGGCGTAAAAATATTTCTACTGATCCTGTGGATTATCATCTTGAGATAACGAAAGAAAGTATTGGAGTCATCAAAGAAGGCGCGGCCGGGGTCGGAGAAAACACCTCAAAGAAGGTTGCTTTCACCCAAGTATTGCTCAACTTCATAACTAAAAATCAAGAAACTATTTCTGCGAAACAGCTAAAAAATTATAAAGATCTGGTGACATTTGCTTTACAAAGAGACATAGGCATCCTTAAAATCCCTGATATACTCAAATTTTTACATGACAATGGGGTAAACCTAAACAGCTTTAGAAAGTATAAGCACTTTAAACAATGGTTTGACCTGCCAGATCAGCTAGAAGTCATAAATTACCTGGAACAGCAAAAGCAACTCTCTCAACAACAACAAACCCCTCAGCAGCAACAAGAGACCCCTCAGCAGCAACAAAGCCCTAAAAAATTAACAGAAGAAGATGTACTCTCTCGACTTGAGACAGCAGATCCAACTCAAGTAGCTAATTACAAAACGGCAAATCCACAAGTATGGAGGCATCTAGAGCAATTCTCACCAGATAGAATGCAGCGAATTTCAAACAGAGTTTTCACACCAAGGCAAGACATAAGAACACCAGAAACATCACCAGAGACATCACCAGAGACATCAACTACAACAGAAGATTCATTTCAATCCGGAAGCTTCACAAATACCGGGAAAACCGGCACAGGGATGCCTGAAGTCTACAAGCGGCTAGTTGTTCTCCTAGGAGCAGCAAAGACAGGTTTAAAGGATGAGAATAGAAAAGAGTTTGTTCATATTCTTGATAAAATGCTAGAAAAGAAGTACATCGATAAAAGAGCAAGAGAACTTTTACTTTCAAGGTTCAATAAAAAATAATTTTTTTTTCACAAAAAATGCCACTAATCTTCGAAAAAGACGTCCCTAAATACTATGATGAGAATGAATTAAAGCTCATTAAAAGAGGATCTGGACTTTTTCCAGCAGGTCATTATCCAAGAAAAGAGCGATCGGGTAACGGTATTGCTGATTTGATCGCCCAGGGGGCAAAGATTTTCAAAGTCATCAGTGAGAACAAAGAAAATATAAAAAATGCTGCCGAGGCGGCGGGAAGTGTAGTCACAGCTGCGAAGAAGATCAAGGACACTATAAATGATGTTCAACCACTCGCACCAAATTCATTGGCACCAAGCGCTGATAGCATTGATCCATCTGTTTATGCTAAGATGAGAGCCGATCTTAAAAAAGGCAGCGGTTTTAAATACGACTAAGGTGCTTTCTGGGGGTACAAGACGTGTGGGGGTACAAGACTAATAGCAAAAAGACACACTGGCCCCCGAAAAAGACACACAGGCCCCGAAAAAGACACATAAAATCCCAAAAGACACACAGGCCCACATCAATAATTGCAAAGTTAGATTGCAAAATAATTATGCAAAAATTTTTTATCGTATAAAAATGGATTTTTCAAATGATTTCAATCCTCATTGGACTCGGAACCAAATCAAATTTAATCATAACGAGGCAATTCCTAGTCATTTCAGATGTATTGTTGTTGGAGAATCAGGCTCAGGGAAGACATTTAGAATCTTCAACATGCTTCTGAGACCAGGATTTCTTGACTATGACACACTGCACATCTACTCACCCACTCTGTATCAAGATGAGTATAAGATGTTGATTGCAGGTCTACAGAACAAACTTAAAAAGGAGCATATCATTCAGTGTTTTAATAACCAATCCAAGCTGCCCAGTGATCCAGAAATTGTCGCCAGAGAATATGCTAGCCATATCCCAGATAATGAAAAGTGGCACGACATTAAAGTGTTCACATATGGGGACCCGCAAATTGATCCTAAAACTAAACTTCTCCCTCAGCCTGATGAACTGGAAAAGGGAAGGAAGCACTTGATTGTCTTTGATGACTGCATGACAGGGCCCCAGAAGCAAATTGAAAACTATTTCACCAGGGGTCGTCACAACAACTGTAATGTAATCTATATTACCCAAAACTGGTTTGAGTTGCCAAACAAAACTATTCGTGGGAACTGCAATCTGATCCTCTTGTTCCCAACCATACCGCAAGACCGACTGAAGAGGTTAAGTAACGAGGTGATTGCTCCTGCCCATTTTACTAAGCCTCCATTTGATCGAAAGGACGATGGTCGAAAGGTAGCACACAAGGTATCGCAGGAAGAATTTGTTAACCTATGCTTTGAAAAGTGGAATAAACCTTATCAGTTCGTGATGATTAACAAAGAGAAAAGAACAGTAGCCTAATTCTTTTTCAAAAATAAAACAAAAAAACAAACAAAAATGTCCATAAACTTTGCTGGTGAATCTACTAGTGGCTCCACTGCACACTCGCTAGCTTTCCTTGACAGGCGCTACATTAACGTTGACGAAAAAATCCCGGAGATCGGACCAATCAAAGGCCGCTTAAAACCATTGGAACGGTCAGCACACCATCATCAAATAAACATTGAAGACTTGCGGGCAAAAATAGCAAAGCTGACCGCCATCGTTGAGACTCTAGCTCAAACTCTCAGATCGGAAATCAATGCAAAAGACATTACTATAAGAACAGCGATTAATAAAAAGCGAGACATCCTTGATTCCTATTCAAAATCAGAAATTACTTTAGCGATCGCGGCTGTGAAAACTAAAGCGCGAAGTATTTCTGATTCCTATTCACAAGCAGAGACTGATGCCTTATTTACCGCTTGGAGAACAACCATTAATCAAAATGTCGCAAAAATAAAAAAGATAGAAAGAGATGTTGCCACGCATACGCTCTATCTGGATAGAATTTATAACAAGTGGGGGAAAACTTTGAGACGAATTAGTCGCCTGGAACGACAGCACAATCTCCCTGACATTGACATTGAAGACGCCCTATTGGCTAGGCGGCGAGCTAACACTTCAGAGGAGATTTTACGAAAAACAACATAAGTGCAGAGGGCATCGTAAAATAGAAAAATTATTTTTTTACCTATAAAAATGGCCGAAAATGATTCTCTGTATGACCCGCCTATGGCACCAAATATGGCACCAAATATGGCACCAAATATGGCACCTGTAACACCTAGTGCACCCCAGTATTCGAAAAGTCAACAATACCAATCAAATCAGCAATTGAACCAACCCATCGTACAAAATCTCTATCCTACAATCAATACTTTTACCTGCAACTCTCAACAGTTCCGACTTGTAGAGATTCAGAAAATGCGAAATGACATTGAAACCGCCCTTATGAAAAACTCTAAAAAACTGAAACGCTTCAACAGCCAGTGTCAAGCTTTCGAGTATATTAATATGGTTCTCGGGTCAGTGTCAATTTTAAGCGGATCTGCAGCTGCTGTTTCTACACTTCCTATTATCACCGCACCAATCGCTATTCCACTTGGAATTATTGGGGCCTCGTGTGGTCTCATTTCAGCGGTTACAGGAGCTCTAACTCGAAACAGACGCCAGAAGCTAAAGCATCTGCAGGAAATGCAAGCAAAACAGAAAAGCATCCAGTCTTCTATCACCGGGTATATTTCAAAAGCAATAGAAGACAAGTTCATTTCAGAGGACGAGTTTCAAAGCATTCAAAAACTTTATGAGCAGCTTAGTGAGCAACATGTACGTCTGAATTTGAATAGCATTGATGATATGAGCCAATTGAGAAATGATATCGAAACTGTCTTCAAAAACTATGCAATCAAACACGCTTCGAAGAAAAACTAAAATAAATAACAAAAAACAGAATTTAAACATTTAAACTTAAAATGATTTCCCTGTAGCTTTTTCGAGTCTTAGTCATTGCATATAAAACAGTCATACACAGCTCTCCGCAAATATCACTGCTAAGCCCCTGCAGAATAAAGTCTGAGCGGTAGATCTTATTATTTCCCATATATTCCCTTAGCTCATCAGGAACAGCCGTCCCATAGCTATCAAAGTAGTAGTACTTATGCTTTCTGTTTGGATCAATCACCCAGCAAACCCAGTGAGACCCTGGTTTCTCAGCAGTGTCAAAGTTCATGATGCCACACTCTTTCAGTGCGTGGGATTCAGGTAATGTATCCTTCATAAAGACGCCTCTAAAGTTTGGGATTTCTAGTTCTTTTGCCAACTGTTCCAGAAAAATATTTGTCGTCATTATTTTTTTTCATTATTTTTTTATTTAGTCTACGTTTTCAGTCTCCAGTGCCCAAATGGAAGACTTGTAACATTGTCTTGAAAGACAACCCTCTTGTTATCTGCGCCTGACAGACCTATTTTTTTCTGGGTTATTGTAAAAACATCATGGTTCTTAGACTGAATTTTTACAAACTCGTGTAAAGTTTTCTTATTATGTAACAGGGCGTCTCTGCAGGCTTCTTCATGTAGAGAGTTCTTAACTACATGCTTTGGAATTCCCTTGGACTTCTTAATTATTTTTCCTGATTCATCGCTTTCATCGCTTTCACCGCATTTTACAAAATAGGATTTTGATCTCAAACCAATAAACTCGGAGATAACATCACCTGCCTTTTCATCTTTCATTTTACCAATTACTTTTTTATTGGATGGGTCGAACACTTGATCACCTTTCAAAGTTTTAAATGATTCTATGTACTCTGACAAATCATAAAGGTCTTTTTGTTCAAGCATGTCCTGATAGATGTCCCCAGTCTGAATGTCTAGAATTAGGGAGTCAGTGTCAGTGTAAAGAAGTTTTACCCGAGTGTCGCCTGAGCTCCGATCCCCGTATTGTCGTTTCATGTCATAGAAGAAACTGTACATAAGACGCTTCGATTCATCAAGTACAGTGACACCTGTAAATATAGGTTTGCAAAGTGTTGCTTTTGTCTTATAGAATAGAACAGCCCCTAAGTAATCGTTGAAGACGTGAAGTTCCTTAAAAGTCGGTTTAGAAATATTTCTCTGAATGATGTCACGCTCATGAACGGTGACGAGTTTTAGATTCGTGCGGTTGCGCTCATTTTCAAGAGTCTTGCCGTATACAGAGTTGTTTGCCAGCTTGAACAGATCCTTGTCAAAGTTGTTGGTTGCTTTGGCCCTGAACTGGGTGTTCTTTTCTATGTAGGATTTCATCCACGCTTCTCCTGTAAATTTGAGGGCCCTATGTACATTTGTGACCCTACAGCCTAAGGATATGAAGTACTGTAGCAGCTTATAATGAATTTTGTAGCGAGTCTTGTTGTGTAGGTTTTGGGTGAGTTTCGCGGTGTGTTCGTTTTCTGTAGACAGGTTCCACGAGCCATCTGGGTGCTCGATAATCTTCGGGCAGTTAATATTCTCTGGGAATGGCGCAAAGTCAGAGAAATGATCATGGAGTTCATAGGGAATTTCTACGTCAACCTCGTAAATCGCAGGTATCGAAAACGCTGGGTTTATTTGTGATACGGGGAGCCACAGGAAGTCTCTCACTGGTAAGTCTTGACTCATTGCCCAGCCATAGAGATTGTTGGCGTCTAAATAAACTATATAATTTGAGGGTTTCGTTGGGTCATATGATTCGAGATATGGATTGTTTGCCTTTCCATATCTGTTCACGCAAATTGATATGCCGCCTCTTTTCGCTGTGTCTATAAAATTGTACATGTCAATGTCGGTTAGAAGTTCAACATACCAGTCTGGGTTTTCATCCCATTTCATTTTAAGTAGAGATTCCCAGCTGGTGGCAGGTAAACTTACATAATGTGCGGGATCAAGACCATATGCTGTGTACCAGGTGTTTCTGAAGGTTTGAAACACATCGGCCAAAAGAAAAACATCAGTGTAAAGATAAATCAAATGGTATTGAAAAAAGTTTTGACATTTGAAATGTTTGTAGACTGCTTGTGCGTGCTCATAGTCATTGTCAGAAATTCCTGAGTTTGTTAGCTGAGAGAAGAACTTTTCTTTTGGTGGAAGTTCGCCTTCAAAGACTTGCTTTTCAAAAGCGTGCGAACCAGTCACATACTCATAAGGGTAGAAGCCTTTCTTTCTGAGTAGCTTGAAAGACACGGGATCTTGGTTTGCTAATATTTTGGCCAGGATTTTTGTATAAGTGCATTGCTCATCTGTTAGATTTTTACTTAATGCGTCTAGACTGGCTGCTAGGAACTGATAAGAATCCTTGATTTTAACCAAACCAGAAGAACCACTTAGTGAACCGGACGCCCCCACCTCTTTGATGTTGAGGCATTTAAACTTTTCCTTGTTCTCAGCTATGCAGTCGAGGTGAATGCCCTCTATTTCACCTATTCTTTCAACAATTAGGTGCAGGTCGTATGAGCGAGCGTTATGTAGAAAAATATTTAAATCGTGGATGTTATTTTTTAGCTTTAGGTTGCAGGTGTTGTGTGCGGCACCTCTGAAATTTCCTTGAATGTGTGAATGGTCTCTAACTTTCGGATTCTTTAAACTGTCTTCAAATGGTTTTCTGCATATGTAGCAATGGGTTGCCGATTGAAAATCAATCTCATCCTGATCGGTCATATTGATTGGCACAGGTGGGATTGCGCTAAATTTTCTACGTAACTCTAGCATTCTAAATATAAACTGTTTAACACAGTCTTCCCCAAAGAAGTGGTTATACTCTATGATATCAGAATTTCCTAGATGTCCAAGATTTCCAATGCAAACGTATGCTACTGAATTTGGGACGTGCTTTGTGGGGGCATCGGGGGTTTTATTTTCGAGAATTGAACATTCAAAGTCGGCAAATACAATAAAGGGAAGTTTCTCCATCTTGTGATAATTTTTAAACCGCAAATACTTCTGGTTACCGAAAGGAAGAGAGCAGTTAGTTGGATGGTTCTCACATGTGAGTTCATGCTCTGTGAGTTTTGCCTCCCGACTTTCTTTACCACCACAATAATACTTAAGACACAATCTGCAGATAGATATGGCTTCTTTGTGGCTGGTCATTTGCTTGTGAATTAGCTTGGAAAGATCTTTAATCCAAACATAATGGGCTTCGGACTATAAGTTTCCAATTATTAGAAGATCGACATCAGTGCGCCTGGCTGCTGGGTGTCGGGTCGGGTCTTCGTCTAAAATATTCTTGCTGCTCCTAACAATTTCAACTTTCTCTTTGCTTTCATTCCACTCGAATACGGTGATTCTGATTTTATTATTAAACACTTCCTCTACTTTGGGGATTTGAGAGACTGCTAAACCTCCTTTCTCAAATAATATTCCTTTGCTGATACACTTGGTAAAATACTCGTCAAAGTACATCTTATAATGGGAAGTTCTTTCAGGATGGGCTCGATCCTTGTCGTACAATAATGCTGACAAAACTGCCCACAAAGCACAGCAGTTGTCATAGTTCTTCACGTTGATACAGGCCTTTTTATTGGCGAGCTTTGTTGGCAGCTCCAGGTAAGAAGAAGCTTTAAGGGGATCGAATTTGAAAATCATAGCTGAAACTTTTCGAATCCCAGTAACAACCCAACCAGAACCTCTTGATGTAAAGGCGTCAATCTTTTTACTAACTTCTTGTAGAAAAGGGTCTGGTGAATCGGTTGGACTAAAGGGTGAAGCCTTACTGGTCATGTAATATTCAAGATGTTCAGTAGGTTTCGTAGGCATATAAAATTCTAATAAAAACGAGAGCTGAAGCTTGAATGTTTTGCGTGTTTTAAGTGTGTGATTGATAACTGATTGAATGTCATCTCTAAAGTCATTTATGTCAGGTGTCGTTGTTGTGTTGGATGTTGTTGTGTTGGATGTTGTTGTGTTGTGTTTGACTGGTATGGTGTACTCTATGTAGTGGTCTGTAAAAGTTCTCTTTGCAAATTGAATGTCTTCTTGGTTCATCTCTGACTCAATTTGGTGGATTGTTCTTTCAAGGTCATCCTGTTCCTGTTTATTCTGTGGGTATTTAGGTACATTTTGCCCCGTGAGAGTTTGGTACTTTTTAACTAGGTTGCGGCTCTTCTGTTGGTGTTCAGCTGCTGGGTTTTTTACTGGGGTGTACTGATCTGATGACTGTAGTTGCTTTATTACTTCTAATTGTTTCTCATAGCTGCCTAGGTATCCTGGGTCTGTATTGAACTTTTGCTTACAGAGTTCTTGAAGATATTTGCTTTTGTCCTGAAATGAAAGATTTTGGCTTTGGGAAAAATAAGAGTTTACAGAATCTTTTGCTGGATTTGCTTTCGGCATTTTTTTATATAAGTTTTAAAAAAATTTTTGGGTGGTCACCCTCAGCTTTTGCTTGAACTTCTCTGGACTAACAACTTTTGATTAATTTTAGTATTACTGATCAGATCCCTGCTTTTATCTTTTCACATCCGGAGCATTGTAAATCCTGCTTTATGCAATGTCATTATAGCTTTTATGACGTCGGATTTTGAAATGTTTTCGTTTTCCCAAAGGCAGCCTTCACCCGCTTTAATTGTGACTCCCTTTTCTCTCGCGATTTTCTGCATCTCTAACTGGTGAGCCCTGTCATTGCCCGCTTTCACAGCCGTTGCAACACCTCCAGCTACACCACCTGCTGCACCAACTGCACCCGCAATGATTGGAATCAGTGCAGCGAGAGGCAGGATTCCACCTGTCTTTTCATCTGTAATGCTGCGGGGGTTGTGGGTGTGGTTATTGCAATCTTTACAATGGATTTGCTGCTGTAACGGATCGACTTTCACTTTCATGCCCTTAATAGTTACGAAACCTGGTTGTTTAGAGTCGATGATTTTGCTAATTTTATTAACTGTTCTGGTTTCGATCATTTTTTGTACATTTTTATTTTAAATTTATTTTTTCAATTTATTTCTGTGTCACTTGGAATGACGAGAAGTTCTGCTCTGGCAAATGATCTTGTAGGGGATTTAGGATTAAAGGCTTGAGAAAGAAAGTAATACTCACCGGTTGCTGTTGTAAAGTGCCTGTCTATTTTATGTACATCTAGACTGAAATGGGGGTCAGTTGCTCTTCTCTTTGTGTCCTTTTCTAATTCTCCCGGCAGGTAAAGGAATCGAACAAACTCAGAATTTGTGAGAATTTCCGGAGAATAAACTCCTGGGAGCTTTGGATAATTTTTTTGTTGTGGATTGGGAGATTTAAGCTGAACTTTGTCTTGTTTAATTGCAATTGAAGGTTTTAGGCCTGTCATGCGAGAAACTTCATTGTTAAGCTGACTGATGACTACTGGGAGTTGGTCTTTCCATTTGGTGTAGTATTGTCCGCTCTTCAGTTTGAGCTCCTCTGCTGTCTGCTTAGTAAATAGTCGCTTGGCTAAAGTTAGATTAAATCTTTCGACGAAGGCTTGATCTCTGTGAAGCTCGGTTCTACCGTAACGAATTTTTTTATTATTTTTTTGCATTAGAGTTTTAACTCGACCCATGAATTCTTTACCCGGATCGGTCATCAATGTTTCTGGGAAGGTTAAAGGTGAATTTTTATAAATATCTTGAAAGGCAGTTGCTACAACTTCTGACTTCTTTGTTTTCAGCGGTCTTGCTTCTTTATAACGCGAAGCTACATCAATAACTGTAAGAGCGTACTTATACCCAGAATCGTTTGGGAGAAACAGAAGATCAGCTTGGTGCGCCTCGTTAGGCTTATAGATGTTGAAGTGGGGTCTTGTAAATTTAACAGGTGGGAAATAGACTTGATAAACAGCCTGTTTAGACAGCCATTTTTCTACTATTTGTTTTGGTTCTTTACTAAGTTCTGTTAATTTGGAGACGGCATTATTTCCGATAAAATAACCGCCGTCCCGGTAATAAATTGCTTGTAATTTGTTCTCAGTCATTATTTTTTTTATTTTATTTTAAATAAAAATGCCAGACATTCACGGAATAATCGAAAAGCTTCCGAAGCCAAGCAAAGGTTGGACAATCCCTGGATATAAGTATTGCGGACCTTTGAACCCTCTTGAAATTCAATTAGATTCCAACAATGTGCCTAATCCAGGTCATGAGCCTGTAGATGAACTTGATGAGGTATGTATGGAACATGATATAAAGTATCGCGACTTCCCAAATGAAAAGCATCGGTGGGATAAAGAGATGCTTAAAAGGCTAGACAATATGGGGGCATCGAGCGGGTTTAGAGAAAGTATTGCGCGTAAGTTAGTTAAAGGAATCATTTTTGGAAAGACTAAGTTAGGGCTGGGGGTTGGCGGGTGTTTGGGTAGTGAGTCCGCTGGTTTCGTATTGCACGCGCCAAATAAGGAAATGGGAAGACTACTAAAAGAAATCGGAATACAGAAGGCTATGCAATAGTAACGCATGCTTTAATGATTAAACAGGCTAGCCAAAAAATTCCTACGGCGTTGGAATCAAATGACCTTCTTATGTCATTCTGGTCTTCTGATTTATTATGTTCAGTGGCGACTAAAAAAATTCCAACGGCGTTGGAAAAAAAGGTCCTAACGTTTTCTAGCAGTAAAAATATACTACCGTAGCAGCGGGAGTTAAATCATTTATACAAGCGTAGAATAATTTTATAGCAAAAATTCTTAGAATGAATGAAGTTTATTGAAGATTCGTCCAAAACGTTTCGTCGTGAGAGCAAATTTCCGGCAGTAGAGGCAAAATTGACTGCATTTTCCTTAAAGGCAGAGAGAGCCGCTGGATTGTAGGAAATCTCTCAGCCACGGTCGCCAGTTTCATGTAAAAGTATGCCTTTGACTTCTTTCATCATTATCACCTTTTCGTTCGTCGCCAACCAGTTCAGAAACAACTTTCTTTTTCCTTTATATTTCTCTCGAAAAGTATTGACGACTTGGCCGGCCAGAACAGCAAAGTAGATTATATTTTTGTGGTTTTGGTCGATGCGTCGGTTGATTTCGGCAAGATCTCTCTTTTCGTGTATGTACCTACACCCATAGATTTCAGTTGAGTGTACAAGAGAGCCTTTAATAACTTTGGCCTTTAACTCGTCCTTGAGTTGATTTACCAGCTCTTTTTTCTTTTCAGCTTTGATTTTCTGCTTCTCTTCCTCCGTTAAATCTTCCTCCTCATCATCCTCAGTCTCGTCCTCAAAAGCCGCTTTGAGTTTTAAAACGATATTGTCTTTTTTCTCCTTCCATTGCTCTTTTTTCTTGGTTGGTAGATCGTTGAACATGTCGTTAAAAAGCTTTAGCGCCTCATCTAGTGTTTCCTTTTGTTGCGTCTTTTGCGTCTGTTGCGTCTCGTCGAGAAGCTCTAGCTCTTCTTGTGACGAAATAGTTAGAGTTGAAGTTGCCGAAAGAGCTGCGAGCTCATCCGAGATTCCAGTACGCGCTGCCGTTGTCAAGTGTTTTGATAAAGTTGAGTTTAAACTTTGCTGAATACGAGCGAAGCTAGCTGTTCTTTGGTATGTGACGGAAGGGAGGATCAATAAATACACCGTGGAAATACACCATGGAAACTCAGTGTACACTGTGTGTGAAAGATGTGTGGACTACGTAGACTATACGCCCGAGCTTGTGGGAAAGAAAAGTAGCTATTCGGATAGACAGGGAGAGAAGCTCACTGCTCTTCCCCTAAAGCCTGAGTCAGCAATCTCGGCTCACATTGCTCGCCCTTTTCTTCCCTTTGGTCGTTTCTCTAAGTAAGGAATTGGGAAGACTGCTAAAAGGGGTAGAGAAATTCGCCCAGTATAGAAGTTATTTTTAGCGGCGCGCGTGGAGAGAATGTACGCGGCCACAAAACGAGGCCAGAACCGAGGCCAGATTTGCGAATTTATTTTTCAAAAAGTTGGCCTCGGCCTCCGTTTTTGGCCAATTTTTCCATGACTCACAGTTGCTAATAATAGCAGTAGAGTTGCAGCTATGCTTTACAGTTGCTTAATAATTTCTGCAAAGTTATAGTAGCTGTCGTAATCTTTAATAGTTACCCCATGTAAATAACGCCAGTGAGTCTTAACCGCTTGATTAAGATTCAGGATGGTTGGTTTAATGTTAGGCCAGAATTTTTTCATATAATCTGTACATTCCTTCTTGCATTGGTACTTAGATTTGTAATTGGGTTCATGCGGTTTGTAGTAAGAACTTGGAGAGACGATTGGAAGCATTTTTATTGAGAATGTTAAATTTTTTTTTTCGGGGTGAGTACCCTGAGTTGTTGCTTGAATGTCTTTAAGTTGCTAGAATGAGGCTTAGGTTCAGTGTCTCCGGATGAAAGCAGGAGGTGCATTGAACTCGCTAGGATGTAAAAAGTAATGGATTATGGATTATGATTTTTTTTTTCAAAGATTTTTAAGGTGATTTTTTTCGATTTCTTTGGGATTAACTAAATTTAAAGAATCTAGATTACGTTGAATGGTTATCCGTGAAAGTCAACCCCTAATTTTCATTTTTTATGTAGGCATAATAAGTTAAAAGAATCTAGATTATGATGGATGTTTTTCCATGAAAGTCGATCCCCCTATTTTTTCTAACTGTGCGGGCATAATAAATTTAAAGAATGTAGTTTATGATGGACGTGAAAAGTTCTGTCCTAGAAGCCCCGTCTTGCATTCTACTCTTGGGTGATTTCGGACTGCTGAGGGGGGTTTTCTAAATGCTCAATGAGTTTTTTAACTGCATGAGAAGTTTTTTTAACTGCCTCAGGTATATTTTCCAACTGCTTAAAAGGGATTTCTTAAATGATTCGGAAGATTTTTCAACTGCCTCGGGTAGAATTTCCAACTGCTCATGAGATTTTTTTCTGCTTGGGATTCTTTGTCTGGTTGGGGAATTCTCTGTCTGTGGGGGCTATTTTTTACCCGAAGATTTTTCTTCTCTGGGGGCTTTTCGGTCTGCTTAGGGGATTTTTAACTGCCCGGGAAGTTTCTATTTGATTGGGGGATTTTCTAACTGCTGGCAAGGTTTTTTTACTTTACTGCTGGGGAAGATTTTTTGACTGCTCTCAAAAATTTTCCAGCTGCTCGGAAAGATTATCTAGCCGGTTGGGAGATTTTTCAAGTGCTCGGGGCAATTGGCTAATTGCTCGGGGAGACTTTCAGTAGACTTTCTGAATACACGGAAGGATATTATGCTTTTAGGGAGACTAATTTTGCTGCAGAGATTTTCTAGCAGCTTAGGGAGATTTCCGTTGGGTACAGGCAGGCCTAAAAAAGGGTGCTGGAGTTGGCTTAGGAGACTTCTTTATTTTTTCATTGCTTTCCATTTACCTGCTAGATGAGGTTTTTTACTTGCTAAATCAATGTTAGTAGAAATCATCACATGGAGGTCTTGTAGGGCGAGATATGTTTTGATGGAATTCAAGCTGGTGGAAAAAAATTGGATTGGAATCACGAGGGGGCCCCCAAAGGGGGCTGGAATTAGCTAGTCTACTATACTAAATGTCTAATGTCGGTGTGTCTGTCTGTCTGTGTGCAACGATGTAGAGCTCGAACGGCTCAACCGATTCTGATCAAATTTGCGCCAAAAGATTGCAAATTCTTCAAGGATGAGACCGTGAAAGTTTGCAAGCTCTGCTCCACGTGGAAAGGGATTAAATATTCGAAAACGAGTTTTTCCTATGCTTTTAATGCGAGGCCAACAAAGGTCAAAGTCGGCACTGTCAGAATGATGAATTTTATTTTAGATTGCGTCATAAAGTTTTGTGCTCAGTTAAAATTCGCGGGCCAAAAATTCTCAAACTCTGCACTGTCAAATTTTTTATTTAAAAAGGTTGCGTCATAAAGCTAGAGTACACTGCTCCAAGTTTAGCTAAATTATCGCGCCGGTAAGAAGAGAATATAAATTTTCTCACCTAGCTAGAGTACACTGCCCCAGCCCTAGCTTAATGGTTTTGCACAAGGGCAATAGAAAAACTGCTCAAGCGATCTGTGTACATTTTATAAGCGATTGATTATTTCTCGCCCAGCTGGAGAGCCAACAGTGAATAAATTGGCTTCAAAGTGTGGATGCTTGAGCGAAATATTTTTATTTAAGTAGCCGTGGGCCGTTCTGCAGTGAATTTGCCAATCATGTCTCCAGTCAGTAAGTAAAGAATGTTAGTTTTTGTAGCCCTGTTAGATTGAGAAAACTTTTCAAAGAAGCAAAAGCAGTTTAAGAGGTCATCGTCGAGCACGATACTGATCGGTAAGTCTGATAGCCTGCCAAATCTTAAATTGTGATTAGCTTAATTTTCTTAAAGCGCATGTGTCTTTGATAAGGCGTTATAATAGCGACTTCCTACCTGCTCGCAGGATTTTTATCTGCTGTAGTGATTTTCCTACAAGCTCGGGAACAATTTTCTACACTTTTAGGGATTTCCTAGATGCTCAGGGGGATTTGCAAACTGCTTGGGAGATTTTCTAACGACTTTTATAAACTTTCTGACTGTTAGGGTGCTGGGAGACTTTCTAACTGCTTGTGGATTTCTGACTGCTCCAATGGGATTTTCTAAATGTTCTGGGAGACTTTTTTACTGCTCAAGGAGGTTTTCTTACTGCATCGGGAAGTTTTTCAACCGCTAGAAGGGGATTTTCTGGGAGATTTTTTGTCTGATTGGGGGATTTCAAGCTTCTCGGCGAAATTTTCTAACTGATTAGGGGATGTCTACTCGTAAGTGCTTCCAAGGGAACTTTTTTAAGTGCTAGGGGATTTCTTGACTGCACGATTGGTATTTTCTGCCTTCTTCTGGGGATTTTCTATATGCTCGGGGAGCTTTTCTGTCTGCTTGGGAGATTTATAACTGTTTTGGGACATTTTCTATCTGATTGTGGATTTCTAATGGCCCGAAGGGGAATTTCCAACTGCTGGGGGGATTTCTAACTGCTCGAAAGAGATTTTTTGTCTGCTTGGGGGTTTCAGACTGCTCGGGGAAATTTGCTGTATGCTTGGGAGATTTCTAACTGCCCGAGGGGGACTTTTTAAATGCTCGGGGAGATTTTCTAAACTACTCGAAGGATTTCAGACTGATCGGGGGAAGTTTCTATTTGATTGGGGAAGTTCCGACTTCCCAAAAGGGATTTTCTAACTTTTTGGCGGATTTCAGACTGCTCGGGGAAGTTTCTATTTGATTAGGGATTTCTAACTGCCCGAAAAGAGTTTCAAAATGCCCTGGAGATTTTCTGTCTGTTTTGAGGATTTTTTATCTGTTTAGGGAGATTTTTATCTGATTCCGGGGATTTTCGACTGCTGGGAGGTTTCCAACTGCTTGATGGAGATTTTCTAACTGCTCAGGGAGACTTTCTAACTGCTCGATGAACTTTTCTATCTGATTAGGGGATTTCTAACTGCTTGATTGTTTTCGGACTGCTCGAGGGGGATTTTCTAAATGGCCCGGGGGATTTTCTGTCTGCTTTGATGATTTTTTATCTGTTTAGGGAGATTTCTATCGATCGGGATAGGGAGATTGCGGGGATTTCTGACTGCTAGGTTTCCAACCGTTGGGGAAGATTTTCTCACTGCTCGAAAATTTTTTAACTGCTTGGGCAACTGCTTTGTGGATTTGTAACTGCTTGGGGTAATTTTCTATCTAATCAGGGGATTTCTAACTGCTCGAAGCTATTTTCTTACTGTTCGGAAGTTTTCCAACTGTTTAAGGAGATATTCTTACTGCTCGGGAAGATTTCTAACTGCTCTGAGAAATTTTTTTATCTTATTGGGACTGCTCGACGGGGACTTCGAGCTGCTCGAAGGGAACAGCTTGGAGAATTTCTGACTGATCAAAGAGGATTTTCTAAATGCTCGTGGAGTTTTTTCTGTCAGCTTAGTGGATTTTCGACCTTACTCGGGGGAGATTTTTCGGCTTGGGAGATTTTGTACCTCCTATTGAGATTTTTCTGTTTGCTTAGGGATTTCTTGCTGTTTTGGGAAATTATCTTTGTGACTGGGGATTTTTAACAGCTCGAACGGCACTTTCCTAACTGCTTGGGAGATTTTCTAACTGCTAGGGAACTTTTCTGTCTACTTGGGAATTTCTGACTGCTCGAAGAAAATTTTCTAAATGCTCGGGGGGGACATTTTCCTTCTGCCTGGGAGATTTTCTACCTCTTCGATTTCTTACTGCTCGGGAAAATTTTCTATGAGGGTGGGGGATTTCTAACAGTTCGAAAGGGACTTTCTAACTGCTTAGGAGATTCCTGACTGCTTTAAAGGTATTTTCAAACTTTTCGGGAAGATTCTCTAATTGCTCAGTGAGATTTTCTGTCTGCTTGGGGGATTTTCTGTCTGCTCAAGGAGATTTTATAATTGCTCGGTGTGATTTTCTATCGGATTGGGGGATTTCTGAGAACGCTGCAGGGGAATTTCCTAACTGTTTGGGCGAATTTTTTCTGCTCGGGGAATTTTTTGGTTGACTTGGGGATTTTTTAATGCTGCAGGGGGATTTCTTAACTGCTTGGGAATTTTTTCTAACTGCTCTGGCAGATTTTTTACTGCCCGGGAACTTTTTTGTCTGCTTGGGGGATTTCTAACAGCTCCGGAATATTTTCCACCTGATTTGGGGATTTCAGACTGCCTGAACTGGACTTTTTACTTCTTGGGAGATTTTTGACTGCTCGAAGGGTCTTTCTTAATGCTCGGCGAGATTTTCTGCTTGCTTGGGAAGATTTTCTAACAGCTCGAAGAGGACTTTTTAACTACTTAGGCGATGTCTGACTGCTCGAAGGGTATTTTTTATCTGCTTGGGAAGGTTTTCTAATCTAATCTAATATCAAATCTAATGCTAAGGGAGGTTTTCTGTCTGCTTCGAGGATATCTTCTTACTGCTCAAAGGGGATTTCATAAATGTTCGGGTAGTCTGCTTGAGGAATTTTCTGTTTTCTTGGGGGATTTCTGACTGCCCGAACTGGACTTTTCTACTTCTTAGGGGATTTTTGACTGCTCGAAGGGTCTTTGTAAATGCTCCTGGAAGATTTTCTAACTGCTCGAAGAGGACTTTTTAACTACTTGGGTAGTGTCTGACTGCTCGAACGGTATTTTTTGTCTGTTCGGGAAGCTTAGGGAGGTTTTCTGTCTGCTTGGGGGATTTCTTCTAAGTGCTGAAAGGGGATTTTATAAATGTTCGAGTAGTCTGCTTGGGGAATTTTCTGTTTACTTGGGGGATTTTATAAATGTTCGAGTAGTCTGCTTTGGGAATTTTTTGTTTACTTGGGGGATTTCTGACTCCTAGAAGTGGATTTTCTAACTGCGGGGGGGGGGTTTCCGTCTGCTTGAGGGGCTTTCTACCTGACTGCTGGGGAAAGATTTTCCGACTGCTCGCAAAACTTTTTTCTATGTTTAGGGGATTTCTGACTGCTCGAAGAAAGTTTCTATTTGATAGGAATTTCCGACTTCTCAAAAGGGATTTTCTAACTGCTTGTGGGATTTTTTCTGCTCGTGGGTTTTCTACCTTATCCTGGAGGAAGATTTTTCGGCTGCTCTCAAAAAATTTTCTAGCTGCTCGAAAAAATTTTTAGCTGCTTGGGTGATTTTGCACTGCTTGAAGGAGATTTTCTAACTGCTCAGGGAGATTTTTAGTCTGCTTGGGGATTTTCTAACTGCTCGAGGAACTTTTCTGTCTGATTAGGGAATTTCTAACTGCTTGGGTGTTTTCGGACTGCTGGAGGGGGATTTTCTAAATGGTCGGGGAGATTTTTAACTGCATGAGGAGTTTTTCTAACTGCCTCGGATAAATTTTCTAACTGCTGGATGGGGATATTCTAGCTGCTCATGAAAAATTTCTGTCTGCTTAGGGGATTTCTTACTGTTAGGACAAATTTTCTATCTTATCGGGGGATTTCTAACTGCTTTGGTGATTTCGGACTGCTCGAAGGGGGTTTTCTAAATGCTCCATGAGTTTTTTAACTGCATGATAAGTTTTTCCAACTGCCTCAGGTAGATTTTCCAACTGCTTAAAGGGGATTTCCTAAATGCTCCGGAAGATTTTTCAACTGCCTTGGGTAGAATTTCCAACTGATCATGAGACTTTTTTCTTCCTGGGATTCTTTGTCTGGTTGGGGAATTCTCTGTCTGTGGGGGTATTTTTTACCCGAAGATTTTTCTACTGTGGGGGCTTTTCGGTCTGCTTAGGGGATTTTTAACTGCCCGGGGAAAGTTTCTATTTGATTGGGGGATTTTCTAACTGCTGGCAAGGTTTTTTTACTTTTCTGCTGGGGGAAGATTTTTTGACTGCTCTCAAAAATTTTCCAGCTGCTCGGAAAGATTATCTAGCTGGTTGGGAGATTTTTCAAGTGCTCGGGGCAATTGGCTAATTGCTCGGGGAGACTTTCAGTAGATTTTCTGAATACACGGAAGCATATTATGCTTTTAGGGAGACTTTAATTTTGCTGCAAAGATTTTCTAGCAGCTTAGGGAGATTTCCGTTGAGTAAATGAGTGATTTAAAATGCCTGTCTGCGCCCCCCTGGGGGGGGGGGGCACCGAAGAGCTAGTATAGTCTAAATTTTCACTCTTCACTTCGTCCCCGGCTCAGCTGAGGGGTAGGCCGCGCATGGTCGACCCCGCGGCTTAGGAGCATGCTGGCCCCGCGTGCTGAGATCGGTCAATAGAAATTATCGCTGTAGGCTGTGCAGTTGAGAATGGCGGACGAATCCGATTGGCTCACGCTTATACGGCGGGTTGTTTTGTAGGCCCGGGGAAGAGAGAGAACACGCGGCTCGCAGAACGCACAGAGGGGCTTCATTGGCCGAGTCGCTCTCACTGTCAAGCCGGGTCTGACTGCCGTAAGTCCTGGGGTGTGCTCAATCGGGCCAGGCGTCCTTTTGCCAAAAATACAACGATTGAACTTTTAATTACTCAAAATTGATAAACAATAATAATAATTGCGCTAACTAGAATAGATAGAGGCAGGGGAAACAGATGCTCACACTACATATTGCTTTTTGAACAAATTAAAAATCCTATGCTTTTAATAATCTGGTTACTATTCAAGACTAAAAACTGGATACTCTTAATCCTGAAGGTGTTGAGAGGCTAGAAGTGTCTAGGGTAGCCTCCATCCGGCTCTAACGGGCCAGGGGCCAACGGTGTCGCCGGACTTTCAACTCCTGCGCGGCAACTAAATGGCTACCCACCGGGGGCGACGAAGCGCACAGGCCAGTGAGCGCCGCCGGCAGCGCTTCAACGCCAGACGGCGAACGCTCCGCGCCAACGCTCGCCTCCGCAAGGATTATTAGAAGTGTCTCCTACAATTGTATTTTCGTTGCCTATTGGGGTTTTATAAATTCTAGGTGGCCGCAGATTCATGGGGCAAACAGTTTTCTGGAGGGGCTGAACAACTGATGCTAGCTCCAACCCCTATAAACAGATGGATAGACCAAGAGTGTGCCAATCTGAGCCAGATTTTTGCTGTAGAGAGCCATCATAACAGCCCTTAGTTCCGATATCCTGGTAAAAATGCAATGGGACTGGCTCCCAGCAAGTAGCCTATTATGCTCGTAGGTGCTTCAAAGATACATGTAAGAGAGCGCATCTTTCAGGGCCACTCCAATTGTTTGCTGTCTCATTGGAACTTCTGGGCGTACATGTAATTCCCTGGGTCCATGGTGGGTCCTGTTGTTTCTGTATGTCTATTTGGACATCTATTTCCAGTCCTTATGGAGATCAAATACGGTCTTTAGACAAACTGTCTTTAGCTGTTATTTCATGGCTGGGGCCAGCTCCAACTTAAGTTATTGTAACAAAATTTCAAGGATTACAGTTATAGGCCATCTAATGTAGACCAACATTTAGACCCTCATTTGCAAGCAATGTGCTAGGATTTTAATTATATGTTTCAGAGCTCAAAAGTACATTAGATGAGGGGGAGATTGCATAATACTAGGTAGAATTTCGCTACCTATCAATGACGGGGCGCGTGCCCTTGTCAGTACCGAGCAAGTCACTTTGATTAGATAAGGTAAAAGCAAAGAAACAAAGCTACCTGGTTGCCTTATTAATTTTGGCGGGCAGCAACGAGTGTATATCAATAGTTATAGACTTTTGATATCAGGTCTATAAAATTGTGATATTTTTGGATTCTTCGACGAAGAATTCCTAATCAAAATTTGGTTCTATAGTGTCCTGTAGCCGCAAAGGCGTCTGAGGCAGTAACTGTGGCAATAACTAAACCTCAGATGCACTTCTGAATTCGCTTATTATTTGGTGTGCTTGTTTGCCGGGGAAATCCCAGAAGATAGATTTTAAGCAATTAAGTAGTCATATCTAAAGACTTGTTGCATAACATTTAAAAAGGATTAGCGATCACATACGTCTTATTTATTGAAATTTTAATAATCAACGGGCAGTCGAATAATCACAAAAAAAATTCAACACACACTAACACCGGAAGTAAACGCATGTAACGGGAAAAATATACGAGCTAATTGTTTCATAAAAAATACTGCACAGAAAAAGGCAAGCCAATTAATAAAATCAGATACCATATTAATGCTAGCTCTGGGAAAAACAAACAACCTCTGCCTTAAAGCTGTAACTGGGGAATCTTTATGCCCTAAATTTAAAATATAAAAAGTTACGGGAGCACCAAATTGCTTGACAATCGCTAAAAACAAAGGTTCGAATCCATTCAGCCCGATGCCGGCCAGTGCCTGGCCACGGCCTCGTCGCATAGGCCGGCCAGCTCGACCGGCGAGCAGCGGGCGTCCAGCCAGTCGAGGACGCTGTCCATCAGGCTGGCGCAGTCAGCCGCCGCGCCGGCGTCCACCCGATCGGCAAACGAGGCGGCCAGCCGGTCGGCCACGTGCCGAAAGACGGCCAGCTTTGCGTCAGCGAGAGCATCGATGGAGCTGGCGGCGCTGGCTCGGCTTAGCCGGCGCCGATAAGCCGCATTGATGAGGCGCGCAGCTTCCGTCTGCTTGCGCAACTCGCCCAGTTGTTGCTCGAGCTGATCGCGTTGGCGCAGCAGCGACTCCAGCCGACCAACGGCCGACTGAAGGACGGCGGCCCGACTTGTTCGCTGATTTGACGGCGAAGGCGACGCCTCCCCGTGTCCACTGTCGCCGTCGCCGTAGCAAGATAGCGCGGCCAGCTCAGCATAGGCGGCCTTGATGGAGTTCCGCCTGCGCTGCTCCGCCTGCGAGTGGGCCCGGCGCTTTTGAAGCCGCTGGTCCTCGGGACTGCCGCCGCAGCCGCTATCGTCCGTTTCAGGCTGCTGCAAAAGTCGCTGCTCAAAAATTGGCGCCACGAGCTGTGGCTGCGGCTGGCGGCTCTGAAGTGTCGAAGATGACATTGAGTAGAATGAGTAGAATTTTGAGACCTTGAAGAGCTAGCGGGGGGCGGATCAGTTTGCGGGAGGAGCTAGTGGGGGGCGGATCAGTTTGCGGGAGGAGCTAGTGGGGGGCGGATTAGTAAGCGGGAGGAGCTAGTGGGTGGCGGATCAGTTTGCGGGAGGAGCTAGTGGGGGCGGATCAGTTTGCGGGAGGAGCTAGTGGGGGGCGGATTAGTAAGCGGGAGGAGCTAGTGGGGGGCGGATTAGTAAGCGGGAGGAGCTAGTGGGGGGCGGATCAGTTTGCGGGAGGAGCTAGTGGGTGGCGGATCAGTTTGCGGGAGGAGCTAGTGGGTGGCGGATCAGTTTGCGGGAGGAGCTAGTGGGGGGCGGATCAGTTTGCTGGAGGAGCTAGTGGGGGGCGGATTAGTAAGCGGGAGGAGCTAGTGGGGGGCGGATTAGTAAGCGGGAGGAGCTAGTGGGGGGCGGATTAGTAAGCGGGAGGAGCTAGTGGGGGGCGGATCAGTTTGCGGGAGGAGCTAGTGGGTGGCGGATCAGTTTGCGGGAGGAGCTAGTGGGTGGCGGATCAGTTTGCGGGAGGAGCTAGTGGGGGGCGGATCAGTTTGCGGGAGGAGCTAGTGGGTGGCGGATCAGTTTGCGGGAGGAGCTAGTGGGAGGCGGATCAGTTTGCGGGAGGAGCTAGTGGGGGGCGGATCAGTTTGCGGGAGGAGCTAGTGGGTGGCGGATGGCGGATCAGTTTGCGGGAGGAGCTAGTGGGAGGCGGATCAGTTTGCGGGAGGAGCTAGTGGGGGGCGGATCAGTCAGCGGGAGGAGCTAGGGCGGATCAGCTTGAAGATGAGTCGCTGGAGGCAAGTAAGGACTGATAATCTAAATTGCCAAAGTCAGAATAATAAGAAAAAACTCGATACAAATAACTTTTATTCAAACAGCCAAGCAGCGAGCGCCATATTATGCAGTTCCGTCATTAGTTGTAACTATTAAGACAATAAAACTAGGATTTATAATTAACGCATTTAGCTCGTATACTCTTGAGTGAAAAAATGATCAACTTACTAGTATTGTTGTGTCGGAATAAAAAAACAGGTAAAAAGAAGCAGTTGAGGTTGTAAACACAGCCGACAAAAAAAATTGTTAAAGCGCGCAATAAAAACGGAAAAATAAGTCCAAAAAACACAAAAGTTTTTGGGGTTAGCATCACACAAAAATATGGTTAGCATTAACAAATTTATTAAAAATTTTATCACTAAATTATTAGTTAAAAAAACTGAATAAGCTTATTGATATTTTAGCACAAACGGACCCGCATGTGGCTACTAACGCAAGTATTAAGTAATGCGCACCGTTTATAAAAAGTAGCTAAGAAAGAAAAAAAAGTCGCCGTGAAATGGCTAAAAAGTTGGATTACGAAAAAAAATCGTATACAAAGATTTAGACAGCGAGGCAGTGGAAAATCTGATAATAAGCAGATTCTATCAAAGAAGTAAAACAATTAAGGCATCCGTGAGAATCATTTGTTTACTCAAAGTAACTGAATACTCGTAATCCTTCTAGAATGAACAGCCAATAAAATTGCACAATTAGACAAAACAATTGTTCTAATTGATCTGCTAACTAAACAATAAAATATGTGCAATTTGGAGGTTAAATTTGTGAAGAATCGCCGCTAAAGTTTGCGACCTGAACATATGAGGCAGCTAACAAGCCTCAATTAAGTTAAGCGAAGCGGGAAAATCTACTAGGAGGAGCAGCAAGATTTCTTGGCCTTCTGCGAATTCTGCGAGGCGCCCGCGCCAAGGCTGACGGTGGACCGCTGCGGCAGGGCCGTGGAGACCCCCCTGGTGTCGTCGCGAAGCTGCCTGGAGCTCGCGATGCGGTAAATGCCTGAGCGGAGGTTGCGGTTCCGTTCAGGATGTTTTTGGATTCTAATAATAATTGGAGCGGATTCTAATGATGATTGGGGCAGATTCTAATCATTATTGGGGCGGATTCTAATCATTATTGGGGCGGATTCTAATCATTATTGGGGCGGATTCTAATGATGATTGGGGCGGATTCTAATCATTATTGGGGCGGATTCTAATCATTATTGGGGCGGATTCTAATCATTATTGGGGTGGATTCTAATCATTATTGGGGCGGATTCTAATCATTATTGGGGCGGATTCTAATGATGATTGGGGCGGATTCTAATCATTAGGGGCGGATTCTAATCATTATTGGGGCGGATTCTAATGATGATTGGGGCGGATTCTAATCATATTGGGGCGGATTCTAATCATTATTGGGCGGATTCTAATCACTATTGGGGCGGATTCTAATGATGATTGGGGCGGATTCTAATCATTATTGGGGCTGGATTCTAATCATTATTGGGGCGATTCTAATCATTATTGGGGCGGATTCTAATCATTATTGGGGCGGATCTAATCATTATGGGGCGGATTCTAATGATGATGGGGCGGATTCTACTCATTATTGGGGCGGATTCTAATCATTATTGCGGGCGGATTCTAATCATTATTGGGGTGGATTCTAATCATTATTGGGGCGGATTCTAATCATTATTGGGGTGGATTCTAATGATGATTGGGGCGGATTCTAATCATTATTGGGGCGGATTCTAATCATTATTGGGGCGGATTCTAATCATTATTGGGGCGGATTCTAATGATGATTGGGGCGGATTCTAATCATTATTGGGGCGGATTCTAATCATTATTGGGGCGGATTCTAATCATTATTGGGGCGGATTCTAATCATTATTGGGGCGGATTCTAATCATTATTGGGGCGGATTCTAATCATTATTGGGGCGGATTCTAATCATTATTGGGGCGGATTCTAATCATTATTGGGGCGGATTCTAATCATTATTGGGGCGGATTCTAATCATTATTGGGGCGGATTCTAATCATTATTGGGGCGGATTCTAGTCATTATTGGGGCGGATTCTAATGATGATTGGGGCGGATTCTAATCATTATTGGGGCGGATTCTAATCATTATTGGGGCGGATTCTAATCATTATTGGGGTGGATTCTAATCATTATTGGGGCGGATTCTAATCATTATTGGGGCGGATTCTAATGATGATTGGGGCGGATTCTAATGATGATTGGGGCGGATTCTAATCATTATTGGGGCGGATTCTAATCATTATTGGGGTGGATTCTAATCATTATTGGGGTGGATTCTAATCATTATTGGGGCGGATTCTAATCATTATTGGGGTGGATTCTAATCATTATTGGGGTGGATTCTAATCATTATTAAGGCGGATTCTAATGATGATTGGGGCGGATTCTAATCATTATTGGGGTGGATTCTAATCATTATTAAGGCGGATTCTAATGATGATTGGGGCGGATTCTAATCATTATTGAGGCGGATTCTAATCATTATTCGGGCGGATTCTAATGATGATTGGGGCGGATTCTAATGATATTCAATAATTGGGGTGGATTCTATTGACAATTGGGGCGGAATCTAATGATGATTGGGGCGGATTATCACGATAATTAGGGCGGACTCGAATGATAATTGGGGCGGATTCTAATGATAATCGGGGCGGATTCTAATGATAATCGGGGCGGATTCTAACGATAATTAGGGCGGACTCGAATGATAATTGGGGCGGATTCTAACGATAAATGGGGCGGATTTTAATGATAAAAATTGAGGATACTGATGGAATCCGGGGCGGATTCCGTAAATACTACTCACGTACGGATTCTAATGGTCCCTGGTCAATTCGGCGACAATTCGTATACGTTTCGGTGACAGCCCACTTAATACGAGTAAAGAAGTCGGATAAAGAAAAAAAATTTTGTCTGGTGTTGCCTCGGTATTAATTCTAACTTTTGAACTGGCGCTGGTTTCCGCGAATAACCAACTCGGTTTAAACAACTCTGACCGATTATTTGGGAGTCTCCGTCTGCCGAAATCCTTAAGTCTGGGGGGAGGGTAGCTGATTGGTAGCTGAGCGGTATTTAGACGATCCCCATTCCCGATCTCGAGGTCAGCCCCAGAGGTAGCAGGATAGATGTGGCGAGTGGCTAGGTCCAGATGATAGGAGACGACAGCGAGAGACAGACACGGAGATTGAGAAAGGAGCAGACAGCCCCAGGAGGAAGCTGACAACCCCGCCGCCACCAAGTATGTGGACTGCATCACCAGACAGCCCTATTCGCTCAGTCTTGTAATAGTTGCAATAGTCAAATAAATCATTTAAGTGTACTGTCGCCGAAACGTCTGAGACTTGTCACTGAACTGACAACTTGTCACCAAAATGTCTCTTAATGTCACCGAAACATCTTGTCAGGGCCAGGGACCATTCTTAGGGGGACGACTGACCAACGTAACCCTCAGCAATGAAATTACCTGTGAGAATCTGCGCAAAGGCCTCCTCAACGTTGGTGGCATCGAGCGCGCTGGTCTCCATGAAGCTGAGATTGTTCCGCTCGGCGAAGGCGCGCGCCTCATCGGCTGGCACGGCGCGCAGGTGTCGCAGGTCGCACTTGTTGCCAATGAGAGCCACCACCGTGGCCGGGTCGGCGTGGTCGCGGAGCTCCCGCAGCCACCGGTCGCAGCTCTCGTAGGTCTCGTGCTTGGCGATGTCGTAAACCAGCAGCGCCCCGACTGCGCCGCGGTAATAGGCGGAGGTGATGGCGCGGTACCTGCGGTGGCAGCGTCACACGGAACTTAATCCCAAGCCTATTGGCCTTTTTTGCACAATGAGTTGTAGCCTAGTGGCTAGGGCGCCTGCTCTATGACCGGAAGGTCGTGGGTTCGAGTCTCGGCCAGAGTAGACAATTTGTGTCCTTGAGCAAGGCACTTAATACCGCATTGCTTCAGTCCACCCAGCTGAGATTGGGTACCAATTTGAGCTGGGTAAATTTGGTGTGGGTGTTGCGGCCCCTCCAGCCCGTCAGGCTGAAAGCTGTACACAGCCCTCGGATGCGCCGCGCAACTAGCTGCGGCTGTGCCGTGGGCTGTACATCTGATCGAAAGGTCGGGTGTCTAAATTTTTTTTATTTCACAATGAGATACTTTGAGACATCTTGAGTCGTAGTTGTCAGACATTGGATAGTCGCAGCTTTGAAAGCTTAGGATTTTAACTTAAACAACTCAGGTATTCATGAGCTTTTGTATCAGGTTTTTGTTCCCTAGCTCTGTGACTGGGATCAGAGTAATTATCAGCTTTAAGAATTCGAGGGCAAATGATCAGGATTATTAGTTTTCAACAATTGAATTGTAATGTTTCGCTTTAGTTTTTATCATTTTAGAAATCAGGATTATGGAAAGTGAATTTAAATCCAATTACGGTTTCATTACAGTATTTAAGTAATTATAGCTGCTTAAGCAGTTATAAGTCTTCTTAACATTCTTGTCTCGTTTCTTAACCGGACGGTACAGTAAGAGACCAAAACACAGGAACCAGCCGCTGCCACTATCTCCCAATATGCAGATTACGTGCGCCTTTCTTAACGTAGGGACCATTTGATAGCGCAGCAAGATCGACACCCTTTCAAGAGGCGGACCTGCTCTGCATGCATATTTTAGACAACTGCGAAATACTTTTAATTATAATGCACACGAGGCGTGATCCAGGCATTACGTTGTAAGGTACTGTGAATAGACATAAAACGCAGTCTACATGAAACTAGTTAAATGCATAAACTTAAATTCAATATGAAATCGTTAAAAACATTAGAAACATTCGAGATGCCTTCAATGTAATAGCAGCTTCCCTAGATGCACAAGAGGTGATAAACTTGAATGCTTAATAAGGATACAATACTTGAGACTGAAGAAAATTAAACAACAGTGTACCTCTCCTGTCCAGCTGTGTCCCATATTTGACTTTTGATGACTTTGCCATCAACTCGAATGCTGCGGGTTGCAAACTCCACACCAATTGTAGTTTTAGACTCCAGGTTGAACTCATTTCGAGTGAACCGACTGAGCAAGTTTGACTTGCCAACACCAGAATCGCCAATTAGCACCACTAAAAGCAGAGAGGCCATTAGGAGAGAGTTAAATTTTACTGTTGACAAATTAACACAATTTTTTATTCCAACCAAACAACTGTAAAATTGTCAAATAACATGCCAATTGGCTGGCTATGATTTTACTCATTAATTGATTTGATCATTTTATTGAATGAGCATTAGAATATGCCATGTAACTACTCTAGGCTAGAAAATCAAATTGCCTTCTTTATGAGCATACTAAATTCTCTTAGAATAAAATTAAACCAGTATAAATGCCATTAAAATAAATTTATAGGCAGCTCCTTGATATCTAAGGTATGCTTCACTATAGCCACATAATTTCGTAAACTTGAGCAACTTGGCTATTTGTTACATTTTAAATGGTTCCATAAAATTTGGAGTTCATTTAAAAATTGGCAAATAAACTCACTAAGGGTTAATTGATAAATTAATAATAATGTTGTAGCCAATTAAAACAAAATATTAAAAACAGAATTGAACTTAAATTCCTAATATCATAGGTTAGATATGACTAGGTAAAATAGCACACCTAGATGAATGATAAACCTTTAACAAGTAGGATGTAGACAAAAAATGAGTTTTATAAATTTTTTTTACTTTTTTGTTTTAACTTTCAAGGTAACGAATTTAATCTAAAAATATCCAGTCGCTACAATTGTTAAAGCAAAAACTCAAAACTGAATTCAAAATGCTACATGCATAATTTTTACAATACCTTTAAATAGGTAATCGTATTCATCCTCTTTAGATGCCATTTAGATTTTCTTTTTGAAGAATAAAAGGAACCTCAATTGCGTTAAAAGAGTACAATAAAATGATGAAATAGTGATGATAGCGTTGATACTGTGTTATGTATTATGGAACAGCCCCAATAAGATAGATTGGCCGTTTCCTTGAAAATACACTTTTTAAAAAGAGACTTATTATACGGCATAAAAAATAAATTAAAATGCAGTGAAAAAATGCGCTATATACGTACAATTTGTGTGTTTTATATCAACCATAAAATTTAATATTTTTATTTTTAGATATCGATGTGGAACTATTAAAAACAAATGGTTTGGTTTTTTTAAGTTCACTTGATAAATTATATATAAATATTTTAATAGATAGAAAATTAAATTATCCAAACTAAGTTGTAGTAGTAAAAATTTCGGAATAACCTGTACCAGTGTTACACTAAAATTATCAATTATCATTATTATTTATAGATTAATGAAAAAAGTATTTTTGGTCTTTTTGAGTACATAAAATTTTGAGATGTTGAGCTTGCTGACAGAATTTGATATATTGAGTAATGGTCTATGGACTAATAATGCAGAAACTAGGCTATAATAGGCTTCTTAGCTTTTTAACACTATATATAACAATAAATAAATTATAAGTTGATTACTATTTTACCAATTGGGTACTAAGTGAGGTATGCTTCAGTTACCAAATGAAACACTTAGGCTAGCCTATTACTATTTTTGTTTTAGCCAAGAAGATTTGCTATACTCCAAAATATTTGTTTTGGCTAATTGATTATTTTTTGTTTTAAGGTCTGCATTTCTAAATAATTTCACAAATACCTTTTAAACCACTAGAACTTCCCCTTCCTGACGTTTCTTCAACAACAGCTGGCAATGAGCCTGTTGTCGAACGTAAGTCTAATCCGGTGCTAATTTTTGTTCCAAGCCAACCTAAAAAGATATTTCCAATGAAGACTTTTGGGAAAAAGAACCGTAGTTTTCAACATTCTAACTTCGAGAAATTTCCCTGGCTTCATTGGGATGAAGAAAAGCAGTCTGTTTTTTGCCAACCCTGCCACGACGCTCACGCTCTTGGCTTGCTAAGATTTTGCTCAAAGCTTGAGCAGGCTTTCTGTGTCAATGGGTTCCAGAATTGGAAAGACATGGGCAGGGACTTCACTACTCATCAAAAATCGACTCAGCACCGAGAGGCAATGGAGAAGTGGGTCCACTATACAAAGGGACAAACCATTGACTCTCAACTTGTCCAGCAGAAGAACCAAGACCAGGTGACCAACCAAAAGGGTCTTCATGCAGTTGTGACGTCACTTCAGTTTTTAGGCAGACAGGGTCTGAGCGTGAGAGGCCACGGATCAGATGAAGGCAACCTTGTGCAGCTTCTTAGACTACGGACTACTGATAATAGCGAGCTTCTAGCCTTCCTGCAGGGATCTCATCGATGCAAATATTTGAGTCATGACATTCAAAATGAGATACTCAAGCTGATGAGCAACCAAGTGCTGCGAACACTGATCCAACTCATCAAAGAAGCCAAGTTCTATGCTGTACTTGCGGATGAGACTACAGATTGCAAAGGCAAGCAGCAGATGTGCATTGCATTGAGATGGGTTGACGATCAGTTCAATGTGTCAGAAGACTTCGTGGGCTTCTATGAAGTTTCAGATGCCTCCGCTGCAGGAATTTCCCGACTACTGCTGGATGCCCTCTTGAGGCTTTCTTTGGATAAGCAATGCATTCGAGGTCAAGGATACGATGGTTGCTCGACGATGGCTGGCTCTATCAGTGGAGTTGCCAAGCGCATTCAGGAGATTGAGCCAAGGGCCATTTTTGTGCACTGCACGGCCCATTCCATGAATTTGGTGGTTCAGGAAGCTGCATCATCAGTTGCAATTGTGCGAGATGCGCTTGGCATTGCTCAAGACCTTGTGTACTTTTTCAAAAACTCGCCTTGCCGAATGAGGATATATTTTTCATTTCCGGACGCGTCTGGTCTCAAGCCGCTGTGTCCGACACGATGGAGTGTTCGAGCTGCAACAATTTCCAGCATCCTCAACAACTACGACTCCCTGGCCGCGTCACTGCAAGAGATTTCTGAAAGCGCAGCGTTTGATCAGGCAACGGCATCAAAAGCCAGTGGCTTTCTCAAGAGTCTGGAGTCATTCGATGTGTTCTTTGCGTACAGGGCTACTCTACCAGTCTTTGAGTTGATTGACAGCTGCTCTGTTTCACTGCAGTCAGAAACAATGTCACTTGCCCAGGCCAAAAAGGTGGCAGAGAATGCAACTGAGCTGATTCAGAAAATGCGCACCGATGAGCAGTTCAATCGGATGTATGCGTCCACAATCGATGAAGCTAAGTCATGTGGAGTTGATGATCCAAAGGTTCCAAGAGCCCGACGACGTCCGCAGCGTTTTGACAATGGCAGCCAGCCAGCTCAGCTCACAGCAATGGAGTACTACAGGAAGCAGTATTTCGAGTTCCTGGACGTTGCTGTCTCAGCTATTGACCGACGATTTGATAAGCCAGGGATGCAATTGGCTTGCCAGATTGAATCTGTGCTTCTGAGGGCTGCAGGAGGAGGTCCAGTTGTCTCTGATGACTCCGATCTAACTGCCATTCTCCATCACTTTGCCAGTGATCTGGATGCCTCACGACTACACCGACAGTTAGCCGTTCTGCAAGTGAGTACTGTACGCATCTGTTTATGTTTTTATTCTTATGCTTACAAAAAATCTGTCCTTGCTTGCATACACATATTCTAAGCTAAATTACGCTCGTAATATGCAGTGATAGTGCGTACTGCATGCATGCCTGCTAGCCGTATGTGTCGGTACTGACATTAGCCAAGTACAGGTTTGAACCCAGGACCTTCCAACCCTGAGTTCGACACCCTAACCTCTAGGCTATAACTCCCTAGTTCCATTAATGTGCATAGCTGATAACCATCCAATAACTATGTCAATTTCATCAGAGTCCTGTATTTTCCTATATTTACGCAGGACTTCATGGGAACGTCTGAGGTGCGGACTGTGGGTGACATTGTCAGCGAGCTGCGCAACTGGGAGAAGCCAACACGGGTTCTAGTTGACCAGGTGGCTATCCTAGTAAGGCTGTTTTTAACTCTGCCAGTCGGAACCGCCACTGCTGAACGCTCGTTCTCTGCTCTGAGAAGGCTGAAGACGTTCCTGCGCTCGACGATGACAGCAGAGCGACTCAACAGCATTGCCATTCTGCATGTTCACCAGCAGCACACGGATGCCCTTGATATTGGTGCTATTAAGAAAGAATTCAGCTGTGCAAATGATCAGCGGGTAAACTTTTTTGGTGCTTTTTAACTCTGTCTGCAACTCACCTTGCTATTAAACCACTGTTAAAACTGTATACGAGCGTATTTACTATTTAACGATAATAACTGTCCAGCTAGCTGTCTAGTTTTTGGTTGATTTGCTCTAAGGTGTACCAGGCCGCCAGTATGTATCAATATCTGTGTTGTACAAAGCAGCTGCATGAATCCAGCATAATTAAACAATGGAAAGATAAGAAACCTTTAGCAATTTTAGTACAATGTACTGTACTCGTACATTGTACTAATTGCGAAATTCAATCGCGACAAACTTAATCGTCATATATACAAATAAACTAAACTACATATAAGCAAACTATTTCCTATTGCTTGGAATTTTTAGTTTACTGTTTTGTATCTAAAAAAGCCATTACGACAATAATCAACCATCTTTAATTTTCGCGGAAGTTTGTCAACAATTTTATTTTATCCATACTTATCGGTGCCAGCAAAGTAAGAAATTCCAGCGTCTATGAGTGGCACTAGCAAAGAAGAATCTGGCTGAGACTCAATAATTGTATTATTGATATTATTTTAAAGTTGGCAATAATAAGTTTTCTATTCTGTATTATTTCAACCATTTTTTGACCATTTTAGTAATCATAAAGAATGTTGGCATTACAAAGTCCAACAAGGCTTTCAAGTCTTTTACATAGGGTAGTAGTAAGTTATCTATTTAAGGATTTGCTAACCTACTATTCTGGGAATGAGTAGTAATGTATAAACTCTTGCAAGTATATTTTAAACAAGTTGCTAGTCCCATGCATAGATCAAAACTTGGCCTTGCAATGAGCCTACATATTATTTTCATCAAATATTGCAAAAAAATTCTTGCAATCCTCAATAAGATAAACAAGTGATCTAGAAAAAGCTTACACTTCTAGGAATAGAGTTAGTAAATAGGAAAATCAGAGTAAATAGTCACTTTAAAATAAAACTAATTAACTAATACTAAGATTCCAAGACTAAAATAACTCTACTTATATTATAAGGTAAGGCCTGGGCCTGATTAAATAACCATTTAAAAGTTTCTATTGTAAAATGTGGCATCAAAATGGTATACTTCAACCTAACTCCAACCATGTTCTATTAGATTCAGTTTTTTTAATTAGGGTATTATAGGCTTTTATATTTAATAATTTTATGAATAGCAAAGTCAGAAAATAGATATTTAAAATCTTGACTAACCCTTATATTACGTGCAGTAATTTTAAACCCACATAAACTTTGAATATATATTTTTCTGCCTGAAAAAGTATAGACATTTTTAGATTTCCATTTTTGTTAATTTATCCATGTTATTAACCAGAAACCTGTTGAGGATATAATCTTAATAAGTTTGTAGCATTTGTCAATGCTCAAGAATTTTCTATTCAGAAAAATGATGCTACTATTCTTCAGCATCTACACAACACGTTTTTTATCTTGCCTGAAAAAATTTAAGTGCAGTTTTTTTTCAAACCTTCAGCAGCGCCAGTTCAGCAGTCAGCACAGCGGCGCGGGCCGGTCCCGCGCTCTGCAGGCTTCGGGCGGCAGCCAGACTGGCGGCCGGCGGTCACCCAGCCTGTCAGACCGGGAGGACATGCAGCTGGACGGTAGCCACGGCGGCGGCGGCGGCGAATACGGGCAGGACTCGACGCCGTTGGCTGTGAAAGACAGGCGGCGCGAGTTGCACACCCAGGCGGAGCAGAAGCGGCGCGACGCCATTAAGCAGGGCTACGACAAGTTGTACGAGCTGGTCGGCGCCGCCCCTGGCGCCTCGGCCGGCTCAGTTGGATCCGGCGGCGGCGGCGGCGAATCCGGCGCCAAATCCTTGAGCAAGGCGTCCATCCTGCAGCGGTCCATCCGGCACATGGAGCACCTGGCCAAGCAGAAAGAGATTCAGGAGCGCGAGCTGGATAAGCTGCATAAGGAGGTAAAATGATAAGTGCCATTTGTTGTGTCTGATGAGTGCCATTTGTTGTGTCTGATGAGTGCCATTTGTTGTGTCTGATGAGTGCCATTTGTTGTGTCTGATAAGTGCCATTTGTTGTGTCTGATAAGTGCCATTTGTTGTGTCTGATGAGTGCCATTTGTTGTGTCTGATAAGTGCCATTTGTTGTGTCTGATAAGTGCCATTTGTTGTGTCTGATAAGTGCCATTTGTTGTGTCTGATGAGTGCCATTTGTTGTGTGATAAGTTTTATTTTTACTGCTATCAACAAGTGTACTTGCAATTATTGATAGCTCGCTAGCAAGCCTCCCACCATGTTGCAAAGCGTTTAATCCGCCCTTGACAGGTCATGGCGCTGAAGATCATGAAGATGAACTATGAGCACTTTGTCACCAGCGCCGGAGCGGCTGGCAGCGCCGCTGCAGCAGCGGCAGGCGCAGCCACCTCGCCGCAGTTGCAGCCGCTGCCGGAGCAGGTGAAGCTCAGCGTATTCCAGTCCGTGATGGACCAGCTGTTCGTCAGCTTTGATCGGTCGACATCGGCTGGCAGCTTCGCCGAGTTGTCCGGCTGCGTCATCGCCTGGCTGGAGGAGCAGTGCCGGCCCCAGGCGGTGCACGAGCTGTCTGTGCAGGCGCTGCAGCAGGTGCTCACCCACTACAGCCAGCAGCACCAGGCCAGGCCTCCGCCCGGTCAAAACAGGCTCTGAAAACTGGAGATTTTTTTCACCCCCCGTTGTTCCGTTGCCATGGAGATGAAATGGTCCAAAATCGACCCAAAAATTGTCAATATTTTAACATTTTGATCGCTAAAGTCAACATTTTTCATTGTAATTATCAGGAGGCTCAGATCGTGATTTATTAATTTTTTTAACTTTAGCACACATTTTTACGCGCTTTGAATGGTTGCCTCAATCATTTTTTTGGTGCCTTCTGTGTCGTTTATAATGGCAAATTGCAACTATTGTGTAAATACGCTCGAGTTATTATCGCTGCTGCATTAATTATTGAAATCGCTAACTTAATAAGCCCGCCTAGTCTACTTATCTTGCTACTGCTAGTAGCATCAATTGTGCTTAGTTATGTTGTTTTTTTAAGGAAAGTGAAATATTTCACTCAATAGATTCTGTTAATACACCGTCCGTGATTTCATTAATCTACTTTCTTATTGGCTCCTTGTTTCCATGAATTAAAACAAAGTTCAGGGATTCGATTTCATTTGCCTGTCTATATTGGTGCCAGCCTGTAGCTAAATAAGGCCCCAGGCACTCAATAATTGAGCTGTTTTTGTCGTCAATTGGGTTAATTGTGTGTCTATTGTGCTTTAATCACATTATATGCTATGCGTCCGCTTTGCCATCGCAGCCCTGCAGCTGCTGTGCCCTGATTTAGATTACTTGTGACTGTATAAAACGGTGGCTTTTTTAAACTTACCTTTGATTTTTTTTAATACAAAAGCCCTCAATGAGGCACGCAAAAAATAAATCCTCAATTTCATTGATAGAATAGCCCGCATACAAAAAACTCGCTAGTGGCTTGAAATCCCCACTGGATAGGTATCTAAATTATAATGTCACAAGGTGGTTACTAAATTTAGATTGATTGACACCCCTTTTGACAGGAAATTAGTTCGTATCAAGTTGCAGAAGGTGAAATCTTGGCATTCATAGCTTTGAAAACTTGTGAATAGTAGCTTTGAAATCTTGTGAATAGTAGCTTTGAAATCTTGTGAATTGTAGCTTTGAAATCTTGTGAATTGTAGCTTTGAAATCTTGTGAATAGTGGCTTTGAAATCTTGTGAATAGTAGCGTTGAAATCTTGTGAATAGTAGCTTTGAAATCTTGTGAATTGTAGCTTTGAAATCTTGTGAATAGTGGCTTTGAAATCTTGTGAATAGTAGCGTTGAAATCTTGTGAATAGTAGCTTTGAAATCTTGTGAATTGTAGCTTTGAAATCTTGTGAATAGTGGCTTTGAAATCTTGTGAATAGTAGCGTTGAAATCTTGTGAATAGTAGCTTTTAATCTTGTGAATAGTAGCGTTGAAATATTGTGAATAGTAGCGTTGAAGTATTGTGAATAGTAGCGTTGAAGTATTGTGAATAGTAGCTTGGGAATCTTGTGAATAGTAGCGTTGAAATGTCGGGGATTCATAGCTTTGAAATCTTGTGAAATTTTCTGAAATCTAGGGAATTGTAGCTTTGAAATCTTGGCACTTGTAGCTTTATGTATTACGTAATCGTTGGTAATGTACATAATGCGTGTACAAGCACAGAAGGAAAATTTATGATGAAACGTTTTTTTTTGAGGGGTCAAAATTGCTTCGAACGAAATTACTTGCCTTGAATCATGCAAGTTTTACACGCTTCGTCATGCTTCGCCACTGCAATTAAAGCGGTAATTTTATCGATAATTTATAAAATGTCTTATCCAAGTTACGAGTTAAAGGCTGTTGTACTCGAATACCTTCGAGTGGGCGCCAAGTTAAACTAAAAAATTACTGAATTCCAATACTTCCGTATTGCATTTTCGCTTGGTAGGAAATCTGATTTCATTTTAGCGTCTTATCGATGTAAAATCGCAATTGATTTGCATAATCTAATTGAACCAAATTATCGAAAGAAACAATTTATTGGTGCTTTAAACTTTAATTCAAATAAAAACACAGCCACCTCAGATTGTCTCAATTCCTGCGTTTTATTGGCTCTTCGGGGAAAAATCATAGCCCGCCCCCGCAACAACTCCGGCTGTCCCTCTAATTGGCTCCGGCATCAAAGTAGGCGCAAAAAGCTATGCTTAGCTTAAAAAGAGCCTCAGACTTTGCTTCAGGATTCGCTGCTCACAACCCTCCTTGATCGGCACACCGTAGAGAGCGGACCTTGACAAGCTGGTGAGTGCGGGTCGAGTCGATTGATAAATTGGCCATAAAACTGCCAATAGGAATTTGCACTTTTCTTCCCTTCGAACCGAATGGCATGGAAGCTTTTTTTATCGGGATGGGACGAGAGGGAAGCCGGATGAGGAAGTTCATGAAAAATTCAAATATTCGCAAGGCGGCTTCGCGCGTTGTCAGCTAAGCAAAAATTCGCTTGCGTGAAGTATCGAAATAAAATATTTGCATCGTACAGTTCAGTTGCTAAGTTAATATTTGTACAGCCATGGGAAAACAGATTGGCAAATTTATGCTGTTTTATTGTCTCCCTTGCCCGCCCATTCATCCACAGGGCCAAACCAGACCATTGCAACCAAGCATCAGGCAAACTAATTACACAATTATGCGACAGCTTCACGCTAACATCTCCGCGCTGGTGCTACTGCTGGTGCTGGTGCTGGCTGTTCAACCTCAGGACGTCGTCCAGGCAATGCGGATTGCTAGACTGGCGGGTCAGTTTCGGGAGATTTGTACTTTAAAAAAGGGAAAAGTTAAATTTGGAGATCACACTTCAGAACATTGGATCAGCAGCAATCCGTTGTTTTCCTTCCCCAATCAGCCAGCCGGATAGATCAGCAACCCACTCTATTCCTTCCCTGATCAGCCGGATAGATCAGCAACCCACTCTATTTCTTCCCCGATCAGCCGGATAGATCAGCAACCCACTCTATTTCTTCCCCGATCAGCCGGATAGATCAGCAACCCACTCTATTCCTTCACCGATCAGCCGGATAGATCAGCAACCCACTCTATTCCTTCACCGATCAGCCGGATAGATCAGCAACCCACTCTATTCCTTCACCGATCAGCCGGATAGATCAGCAACCCACTCTATTCCTTCACCGATCAGCCGGATAGATCAGCAACCCACTCTATTCCTTCACCGATCAGCCGGATAGATCAGCAACCCACTCTATTCCTTCACCGATCAGCCGGATAGATCAGCAACCCACTCTATTCCTTCACCGATCAGCCGGATAGATCAGCAACCCACTCTATTCCTTCACCGATCAGCCGGATAGATCAGCAACCCACTCTATTCCTTCACCGATCAGCCGGATAGATCAGCAACCCACTCTATTCCTTCACCGATCAGCCGGATAGATCAGCAACCCACTCTATTCCTTCACCGATCAGCCGGATAGATCAGCAACCCACTCTATTCCTTCACCGATCAGCCGGATAGATCAGCAACCGTACTTTTGTTATCCTCTCACACTGTCCCCACAGGCTCCGAGGAGCCAGTCGACCAGCCCGAGAAGCGGTTCCTGTACCACTCAGGCGGCGGCTGCGAGGCCTTCGAGGTGCAGTGCTTCAACCACGTGGACTGCATGGCGCAGTACCGCAGCCCCAACTACATGTGCGTGGTGGGCAAGTGCTCAGCCAGCTGCATGCCTGTGCCGCACGCCGCAAGGATGCCGCCAGCAGCTGATCAGTGACTGACAACTGGGCGAGCCAATAATTTGAAATTCAAATGCCCTGCACTAAAACAGAGACTAACTCCTAAATAGGTATTAGTCTGTACCAACAAAGACTGGCTTTGTGTTCAAGCGCGACAAATATAAAAAAGATACAGCCAAGTCGGCATTTTAAAAGAGGGCAAAGCTGCACTTTCACTTGGTTTTTTCGTATCTTAAAGTACTCGAAAGTACAGGGTTACCTATTGTTTTCATTGTTGCCGTTCGGGAGCCTTTAAACGGGTCGAAACTGAAGCTACCGGTGGGGATCAAAACAGCCAGTGGGGATAAAAAACACCCGGTGGGGATTAAAACACCCTGTGGGGATTAAAAAGGCCCTGTGGGGATTAAAACACCCTGATGAGATTAAAAAACCCATTTGGGATTGAAATACCGTGGGGATTAAAACACCCTGGTGAGATTAAAACATCCATTTGGGATTAAAAGGCCAGGTGAGGATTAAGGCACTCTGATGGGATTAAAACACCCTGAAGGGATTGAAACAACCTGTGGGTAATAAAAGGTCCGGTGGGAATTAAAACCCTTGGTGGGGCTTAAAATACCTTGTGGGGATTAAAACACCCTGATGGGATTAAAAAACCTAATTGGGATTAAAAGGCCCTGTGGGAATTAAAACATCCCTTTGGAGATTGACATTGAAATAATCTGCTGTAGAAAATATAAAAATACAATCCAGCTGGTCATATTTTCAAAATCATGGCTAATTTTTATCGAAACTCCGCCCTCCAGCAGGCCTGAGCCCCCAGCCCCAACCAGCCAGACATAGAAAAACATAAAAAACGTCACAACTGAGTCACAGAGGCCCGACAAACCAGGCCAAGCCGTGACTTCGCACCTCGCCGCGTCGCTCAGGAGGCGGAGGCGGAGGCGGGGGCAGTTGAGATTGCATCGACAGATAGAATTTAGGGATCAGAGACAAGAGGCGCGATAGGCTGAAGGAAGGCTAGGATGGTAAAAATGACTCTGATAATGATAAGATAGCGCTAAACGATAATATAACGACGAAGAACAATGCGCTCTCAGTCAACAAGCAGCCAAAAAAGTTGACACCTTCATTAGAAAATTTTGTTTGCTATCGATCGATTGAGGCCAAAAAGTCAAGCCAGAATAGGCATGACTGCTAAATAACCTGACAGTTAGAAGGAGCAATTGTCATTCTTTTATTGCTTCCTTAAGCTTCCTTTCCGCTATCTATCCATCGGGTGTGTTTGAGATGGCCCCCATCAAGTCCAACTCAAATACGCCCCCCCCTCCTGTTTGTTGACGCCCAATTTGAGTTAACAGATGCAGGGGACGAGTTCGTGTCAGTCACAATTGAGTAGCCGACAGCTTTTTGTGGGACTTTTTTTAGCCAAGCTGTTGTTTGCAGCCCGGGCAGCCCTGCTTTGGCCTTGGCCTGGCCTTCCCACTCGGCAAACACGAGTTTTCTGTTGGAGGAGAAATTAGCAATCGTAAAACACCGCCGCAACCAAGAAATTTATGCCTTCTCGGGCTTAATCGGGAGATATGAATATTAATGAGGCTGCAGGGCCGCAAGGCCGCATGAACTCTCCTTGAGGAGAGAAATAAAATAACTTATGAAGACAATTTTTACAATTACATGATTGGACTAATGAAATAGAGAGTACATGGACAGTTCGATAAATATTGGAATAGATGTGTTGGTGGAAATGTGACTGGAAAGGTGGATAGATGGATAGATAGGTAGACAGATGATAGACAGGTAGACAGATTGATAGACAGGTGGACAGATGGATAGACAGGTAGATAGATAGATAGACAGGTAGACAGATGGATTGACAGACAGACAGATGGATAGACGGGTAGACAGATGGACAGACAGGTAGATAAACGGATAGACAGGTAGACAGATGGATAGACAGGTAGATAAACGGATAGACAGGTAGACAGATGGATAGACGGGTAGACAGATGGATAGACAGGTAGACAGATGGATAGACAGGTAGATAAACGGATAGACAGGTAGACAGATGGATAGACAGGTAGACAGATGAATAGACAGGTAGACAGATGTAGAGACAGGTAGATAGATTGATAGACAGGTAGACAGATGGATAGACAGGTAGACAGTTGGACGCAGAGGTTGATGCTCTGTTTGCGCCTTCGACTTCCAACTGAAAAGAAGCAGCGCATAAGAACAAAGCCAACGGGATTTAGTACTCAGCTAGGTAGATAAAAATAGGTATAAAATGTCAAATCAGAATGAGCAATTTGCGCGCATTTATTTCCTCACAAAAGAGTTTAATTAGAAACCGATTGATAAAAAGCCGATCTCACAGGAAGCCCACAGGAACTGAAAAATGTGGCCACCGAAACATTTATGCAACACCAGAAATTGCAAAATCTGCTTTTGTAAATTAGAGAGTGAATAATAGAGGAAGACATTGTACTTCGCACATGCTTAGAAAGATACAGTTAACTGAGAGATTTTGCATTCCGGGCGGGTGACTACGTGCGGTGGGGGTATTTTAGCGAGGGGAATTTTGGCGGGGTATTTCCGAGAGGGTATTTTAGGGAGGGGACTTTTGGCGGGGTATTTCGGGGCGGGTAGTTTAGGGAGGGGGATTGCGGCGGGGGTATTTCGGGGCGGGAAGTTTAGGGAGGGAGATTGTGGCGGGGGTATTTCGGGGCGGGTAGTTTAGGGAGGGAGATTGTGGCGGGGGTATTTCTGGGCGGGAAGTTTAGGGAGGGAGATTTCGGCGGGGTATTTCTGTGCGGGTAGTTTAGGGAGGGAGATTTCGGCGGGGTATTTCTGTGCGGGTAGTTTAGGGAGGGAGATTTCGGCGGGGTATTTCTGTGCGGGTAGTTTAGGGAGGGAGATTTCGGCGGGGTATTTCTGGGCGGGTAGTTTAGGGAGGGAGATTTCGGCGGGGTATTTCTGTGCGGGTAGTTTAGGGAGGGAGATTTCGGCGGGGTATTTCTGTGCGGGTAGTTTAGGGAGGGAGATTTCGGCGGGGTATTTCTGGGCGGGTAGTTTAGGGAGGGTGATTGCGGTGGGCATTTTAAAATGGGTGCTGATTAGATCGCAGGCAGTTATATGGATTAGCTAACGCAAGAGCCAGTCAATTAAGACCCGCCTACCCAGCCCAGATTGGGTTAAATCGCTAGCCTGAAAATTAAATCACAAGAATTCGGCAATAGGCCGGAACGCGCGGCTGGAATGCCAGCAAGCAAACAGCAAATTCATGCAAATGGAAGGGTAATTAGCTAAGCTAACAGGCAGTCTGGTAGCCACAGTGTGAACAATAGTTGTTCGTTACTAAGCACTATTGACAAATTCTAAATAGCTAACGCAGCAGGCGGTCAATCACAACTGTCTAGGCGGGGCGCCATTTGTCTGGCCGCGGCCGAGGAACCGCTCTGGCAGCTTGCGGCGATGCAGCGGCGCCGGCGCCCCAGCCAATCCACCGTGAAACAGCAGCGGGCCGCGGCAATTGAAGCCGCCTGCTCTCCAGTCAGTAGCGGCGGCGGCGGCGGCGGCGGCTGCGGATGTCACCGACGCCCCAGACGAGGAGGAAGACGACAGGAGATGTTGAAGCCGCTGCTGCTCCTGCTGCTGCGGCGAAGACGACAGCGGAGAAGGCGCCGCCGTCTGATCGGCCAGCAGCAGGCGGGTGAGGCCGCGGGCGGCGCTGGGAGCGGAGAGAAATCTGTCCGGCACCCGCTGGTCCAGCGGGATCAACCAGGCTGCAGTTGCGGCAGCCTCGGCGGCGGCGGCGGCGGCGGCGGCGGCGGCGGCGGCGGCAGCGGGCAGCAGAGTGGGAGAGCTGGCCTGAACGGACTTGTCGCAGCAGGAGGCTCCGTTTTCGTTGACGGCGTCAGGAGAGTCGGTCCGGGGCGGAGGAGGAATCGGCAAAGTTGAAGGCGGTGGCGGCGGCGGATGACTTGGCTCCGAATGGCACTGCTGCTGCTGCTGTTGCAGATTCTGCTCCTGCAAAGACGCTGTAGTCAGAGGCCGCAGCACGAGGTCAGTCAGCAGGCGGAGGTCGGGCGGCTTCCATTCAACCGTGTCAGCGTCAGCGAGGTTCGGCGACGCCCGGCCGTGGTCCATCGGACGATGGAATCTCGAGCCTCGGTGGCTGTGGCCGGTTCGGTAGGACGGCTGCTGGCGGACCCAGCTGGAATTCGAAGATATTCGCATATAAGTAGGCGACATACTTATGAATTAATCCTGAGCATGCGAATCAAACGAAACAGTTAGAGCCAATTTTAGCAAATAAAAGAAACATAAATAACGAATAAACAAATTTATTAATTACTTTAGTCACCAAGCGCACAGTTTAACTCGAGAAATAAAAAAACACAGTGCAAACAAAATACGAATCAAGCGCAGAGTTAGTTGAGAGTCCAAAAAATGCATAAAGTTGAAATATGAATGCATCGGTATCTTAGTTAAAAAACGCCAACATTATAGATCAAAGCTTGTCAGAAGAAAGTTGTCAGTTAATATAAAATAACAATACACGGCGGAAAAGATTAGAAAATTGAATCGATGAAAAAATATGCTAGCCATTGTGGCACACAACTCCAGGGTGGAAGGCTGATTTCAGTTCGAAAAAACGATTTAGAGATATTAAGTGGGCGATAGAGGGACCTCATGATTTCACCTGTTGTTTTGCACCTCGAGCAGAGACCTGAGGATCTGAAAGGGGGTGACTTCCCAACCTGAGGATCTGAAAGGGGGTGACTTCCCAACCTGAGGATCCGAAAGGGGGTGACTTCCCAACCTGAGGATCCGAAAGGGGGTGACTTCCCAACCTGAGGATCTGAATGGGGTGACCTCTCAACCTGAGGATCCGAAAGGGGGTGACTTCCCAACCTGAGGATCCGAAAGGGGGTGACTTCCCAACCTGAGGATCTGAATGGGGTGACCTCTCAACCTGAGGATCTGAAAGGGGGTGACTTTCCAACCTGAGGATCTGACTGGGGTGACCTCTCAACCTGAGGATCTGAAAGGGGGTGACTTCCTAGCCTGAGGATAAGAATGGGGTGACCTCTCAACCTGAGGATCTGAATGGGGTGACCTCTCAACCTGAGGATCTGAATGGGGTGACTTCCCAACCTGAGGATCCGAAAGGGGGTGACTTCCTAACCTGAGGATCTGAAAGGGGGTGACTTCCTAGCCTGAGGATAAGAATGGGGTGACCTCTCAACCTAAGGATCTGAATGGGGTGACCTCTCAACCTGAGGATCTGAATGGGGTGACCTCTCAACCTAAGGATCTGAATGGGGTGACCTCTCAACCTGAGGATCTGAATGGGGTGACCTCTCAACCTGAGGATCTGAATGGGGTGACTTCCCAACCTGAGGATCCGAAAGGGGGTGACTTCCTAACCTGAGGATCTGAAAGGGGGTGACTTCCTAGCCTGAGGATAAGAATGGGGTGACCTCTCAACCTGAGGATCTGAATGGGGTGACCTCTCAACCTGAGGATCTGAATGGGGTGACCTCTCAACCTGAGGATCTGAATGGGGTGACTTCCCAACCTGAGGATCCGAAAGGGGGTGACTTCCTAACCTGAGGATCTGAAAGGGGGTGACTTCCTAGCCTGAGGATAAGAATGGGGTGACCTCTCAACCTGAGGATCTGAATGGGGTGACCTCTCAACCTGAGGATCTGAATGGGGTGACCTCTCAACCTGAGGATCTGAAAGGGGGTGACTTCCCAACCTGAGGATCTGAAGGAGTGACCTCTCAACCTGAGGATCTGAGAGGTTGGCAGCTCAACTCGATGATTTGGGAAGAAATGGCGGCTATTAAATGTCAACCTGACGATCTGGTTAAATGAAATTACAACAGACGGATTTATCGGGGTTTGGAAAAGGTGCAATCCTGACTGAACCAGGTTCGAACCCTAAAAGTGTCAAAAAAGTGGCCCATCAGCCACGCGGCCCACACTAGCCAATGTCTTCTTCCCCAGCCGGCTCCGGAGATCTCAGCCCAGGCACCCCGACCGCCTCCGACTCCGACTCGTCAGCAGCAGCAGCGGCGGCAGCGGAGAGCCGCAGGCGGCGCCGCAGGAGGCCGCCCTGCTCGGCGCGCACCAGGCAGACCTCAGCGCGAGCGCCCAGGCGTTCCAGCCTAGCCAGCCAGAGGACCTGCTTGGCGGACAGCTGGTCTCCCGGGCCCTTGACCTCGGCGAACAAGCAGCGCCGGGTTGTCGGGCACCACAGCAGCAGGTCCGGCATGCCGGCGCGCAGCTGGTCGTAGTTTTCTCCCAATGCGGCCAGAATCCCAACTAGAAGGTCTCTCGGCAGGGCCTCGGCTAGGCTGCACAGGTCGTCAAGGCTTACCTGCATTTTCATAATTTTATTTCAGCCATTTTAAGAGGTGAAAAGGGAGCTGGTCCCTTTGTGATCCTAAAAGGGGATTTTTTATCACCTAGCTGGTTATTTTGTGATCCTAAAAGGGGATTTTTGATCACCTAGCTGGTTATTTTGTGATCCTAAAAGGGGATTTTTGATCAGCCAGATGGTTATTTTGTGATCCTAAAAGGGGATTTTGATCAGCCAGCTGGTTATTTTGTGATCCTAAAAGGGGATTTTTGATCAGCCAGCTGGTTATTTTGTGATCCTAAAAGGGGATTTTTGATCAGCCAGATGGTTATTTTGTGATTCTAAAAGAGGATTTGTGATCAGCCAGCTGGTTATTTTGTGATCCTAAGAGGGTATTTTCGATCAACCAGCTGGTTATTTTGTGATCCTAAAAGGGGATTTCGGCAAAACCAGCTTGTATTTTACAGTAAATCAGTTGGGAAAGGGGACCAGAAACAGAGATAACGCCTCACCCGCTCGCTGAACAGCAGTCCCGGGTCCTTCTCGGCCTCCTGTCGAATCAGCAGTTCCAGCCGACCCGGCTCCAGCAGCTCCTCGCTGCGCAGTCGCTCAAGCCCGGCCTGGAGCGCCGCTCGCCGGTTGCCTGCGGCCAGAAACTCAGCCGGATAGCGCAGGTCCAGCGGCGCCCGATGCTGGTAGCGCGACAGGAAGGCGCCGGGCAGCGGTGCGAACAGCGCCTCCCGCTGCAACAGAAAGAACAGCGCGTGAAAGGGCGCCCCCTCGGCGTGCACGCCCCGGGAGTAGCCGCCGCCGTCCAGCGATCTGTAATGGTCCAGGGCGACGCGCTCCACGCTGCAGACGCTGGCTTCGTTGCTAGCGCCAGCGTCGGCGCCACTTTCCAAGAAAACGTTCACCCTGCCGGGCAGCCAGTGCGAGACGGTGGCGCCCGAGATTTCAACGCGCGCCGGCTCCCAGGACTGCTCGGCAACAGCGGCAGCCACCAGTGGACAGTCGGTGGGGCGGCCGGTGCGAGCGGCCAAGGAGGCGGCCCGCTGGGCGAGCTCGCGCCGGGCGGCGGGACAGAGGCCCGGCTCGGCCAGGGCGCGGGAAATGGCGCCGAGAGCGCCAGCCGGATCGCGCTGGTGCCGGTCTAGCAGCAGCGCCAGGCGGGGGTGGCGCCGGTGGCGGGACCGGGTGAGCAGCACCTGCAGGCGGATGGGGCGCGCACATCTAGCTATCAGAACCCACACCCAAAAAAGCGGATCCCACACAAAACTATCAGAACCCACACCCAAAAAAGCGGATCCCACACCAAACCATCAGATCCCACACCCAAAAAAAGCGGATCCCACACCAAACCATCAGATCCCACACCCAAACAAGCGGATCCCACACCCAAACAAGCGGATCCCACACCCAAACAAGCGGATCCCACACAAAACTATCAGAACCCACACCCAAACAAGCGGATCCCACACCAAACCATCAGAAACCACACCCAAACAAGCGGATCCCACACCCAAACAAGCGGATCCCACACCCAAACAAGCGGATCCCACACAAAACTATCAGAACCCACACCCAAACAAGCGGATCCCACACCAAACCATCAGAAACCACACCCAAACCAGCGGATCCCACACCAAACTATCAGAACCCACACCCAAACCAGCGGATCCCACACCAAACTATCAGAACCCACACCCAAACAAGCGGATCCGCCCCTAAACATCCCACAAGCCATCCCAGAGCCGCACCTGCTGTCCCAGCAGCAACTGGTACTGCCTGGCCGCCTCAGGATAGCGTCGGAGCCGTTCCAGCGTGGCGGCGCGAATGTCGGCGGCGCGAAACACGGCGCCCAACTCGGTGAAGCGGCGCAGATGGACCGGCACGAACTCGGCCAGGCGGGCCAGACAGCCGCCGTCGCCGCCGTTCAGGGCCTTCTCAAGCCTTGCCGGCCAGCCGGCCTCGGTGAAAGCGTCCTCCAGCTGGAGGAACTGGCGCCGCTGTTGAAGCTCCCGTAGCCGACGTTCGAGCCGCACAGCCTCCAGGTAGGACTGCAGAGCCGCCGGGTCCGGGTAGAGGCGCCGGTACATGGCCGCCTTGGCTTGCACCAGCTCGGCTGGCAAGGGCTCCGGCTCCGCACCCAGCTCGATGCGGCGCATACGGTACAATAGATCCTGGGAGCAGCAAAGGGATGTCTTTGCAGTGAATGGGATCTGTAGGGAGTGAATGGGATCTGTAGGGAATGAATGGGATCTGTAGGGAATGAATGGGATCTGTAGGGAATGAATGAGATGTGTAGGGAGTGAATGGGATGTGTAGGGAGTGAATGGGATCTGTAGGGAATGAATGGGATGTGTAGGGAGTGAATGGGATGTGTAGGGAGTGAATGGGATGTGTAGGGAGTGAATGGGATCTGTAGGGAATGAATGGGATGTGTAGGGAGTGAATGGGATGTGTAGGGAGTGAATGGGATCTGTAGGGAGTGAATGGGATCTCTAGGGAGTGAATGGGATGTGTAGGGAGTGAATGAGATGTGTAGGGAGTGAATGGGATCTGTAGGGAGTGAATGGGATCCCTACGAAGTAAATGGGATCCCTTTGGTGTGAATGGGATCTGAAGGGAGTGAATGGGATCTGTAGAGAGCAAATGGGATTTGTAGGAACCGAATGGGATCCTTACGGAGTAAATGGGATCCCTATGTTGTGAATAACATCTAAAGGGAGTGAATAGGATATTTAGGGAGTGAATGGGATTTTTAGGAAGAGAATAAGATCCCTAGAGAGTGAATGGTATCCCAAGGGAGTTAATGGGATCCCTAGGGAGTGAATGGGATCCCTAGAGAGTGAATGGTATCCCAAGGGAGTTAATGGGATTTGTAGGAAGTGAATGGTATCCTACATAGGATCCCTAGGGAAGAAAAAGAAAAATTTACTAGATAGCTAGATTAGAAAAAAAGAAAGAATAATTATGCAAACTATGGAAAAAATTATGATTCTCGAGATATTTTACGAATACCTTAACAAATTGAGCGTACTAATACGCAATAGAGCTTTCAGCAATAAGCCACGTCACTCAGCCCAATGGCTGTCAGGAACAGGCTGCATTTTCTTTCCATCTTTCAATCCATAACTTTCAATCCATTTATCCCCAGCTCAACAATACAAGCTATTTCCTGATTAAAGCTGCCAAACACAAAAAAGAAAAAATAGAACTACTAAAGACGAATACACTTTCTAGAGCGCTAAGCTAGTGCTTTTTAAGTAATTTCATTCACTTTCTAATCTCGAAATGCGTTTTTGTAGGCTTCAAGTTCCGAGTCCGCAATTTGGACAGTCTGCCGGAAAAAGCCCACCTCATTTACGTTAATACACTAAGTTCACCACTTCTTTTCACTGTGCATCCCTCTTTCTCTACTTCATTGCAATTACCTCCTTTGATCCCATTT
>CATNEM010000043.1:1017500-1170000 GCA_950096795.1 Macrostomum cliftonense | reverse complement strand
ATGGGAAAAAGCAGCTCAGTAACAATATAAAACAGCGGAAGGCACGGATCCGCCCGACTGATTCGCTGCTGAACTGTTCAAATTTGAATTTATTTTAGCAATACGAAATTGCTAACATTATTGCTTCTTTTTTGAAAAACAAAAAGTGGAGGATAAAAAAGACAACAGGCTAAAATAGCGGTGCCTGCCACACGCATGCAGAGCAAGACAAAGCGGTCTATCAACATTTGGGACATAAAAATCAGCGAATACTCGTACTAGTCGTTGCATGCACTGACATGGCACCGACAGATCTAACAGCACAACGGGTGTCATAATTTAGTTTGTTTAACATGCTAAGCCAAACGATGTCAGAATCTTTCAGATTCAAAAGCCATCAAAATTGTCATCCTCGAACTGTCCTCCCTCCTCCTCCTCATCATCCTCATTGAAGGCGTCCTCCAGTTCCCTGGTGACGAAACCGCCGGCGCGGCCGAGCAGCATGTTCGACTTCCACCAGTCCTTAACGTCCTGGCAGCCGCTGTGCGCGAACTGCGTCACCGAGCGCCGGTTTCGTCGCATTACCGACGCCGACGCCGACGCCGACGCCGCTGGCCGCCTCGGCTGACGCCGACGCCGGATGCCCTCACCGACCACGTCGCGATTCTCTTCGTCCAGATTCCTATCAGCTTCGGCGACATCTTCGACAAAGTCGGCGCCGATGGCCGATGATTCGGCCTGACCGCCGTCGTTGTCCTCGGCCGACGCGCCTCGGCTGTCGCTGTCGTCAAGGATAGTCAGCTGAACTCGCGCCGGCCGGCGCCGCTTCGTGCCCATGGTGAGGGACGCCTGGTTGCTGCCGCTGCCCCTACCATCGTCCGACTCGGCTGACAAAGAAAAGGCGCCGCTGCTCGACTTGCGCAAAGCCTGGCCGCCACTGTCGTCCTCGCCGGCCGTGGCATCCTCGGCGGCGTTGGTGGATTTATCGCCGATTGTCGACACTTCAATAGGCGGAGGCTCGGCAGGGCCCGGCGCCGTAGCTGGCGGCAGCAGGTCGGCCAGCGGGTCGGACGCGCGCAGGTGCCCGACGACGCAGCTGATTGAAGCTTCGTGAGCTCGCTTGCGCTTCACGCAGCCGTCCAGCCAATCCTTGATCGTCTGCTTGGCAACCTCCTCCTCGATGGTGAACTCCAGCTCCTGGCGGGCCATCAGTTCGGGCAGCTGGAGACTCTTGCGAATGTCCACGGAGCTGGCGCGAGTGAAATTTAGTGACTCATTAAATTTAATTACGCTACATATCGGCATAGTAACAATAACCCCTGATTACTTTGAACAAGCAAGGCACACACCAGCCTACTAGCAGTAGTTCCCAATAAACAAGTAAAATTACCGATAGGCCACCATGGTGAGAATGTCGTGAAAGGACACGTCGCCTGGGCCGTGCAGTTTCTCCAGCTCGTAGATCATGTGCTTGAACAGCTGTTTAGTCAGCACAGACTTGCCGGAGTCAATGATCTGCAGGCGGCCAGTCAGCATTCGGAGCAGAATTTTGCACTTCCTCAGGCTGATGCTGCCGCGCCGGGATTCGTCTAGTAGGTTCCAGGTGTTCTGGAACTGCCGGATGTCCGTGTGCGACAACAGCGCGTCCTCGTCATTAGTGTAGAACAGAGAGAAATTCTCCATGATGATGGCGACCAGGATGTTGAGCATGATGTAGGATATGATGATGTAGAATGAGCAGAAGTAAATTAAAGAGGCCTGGCTGTTGCCGCAGTTTGAGTTCCAAAGATTGCTGCCTACAATAAGAAAAAACGGAAAAGTTAGAAAAAGACGATATGTATCGCAATTGACAAGTTAATTTAAAAATAAGAACAAACTCCGATTACACTACTTAAATAAGAAAGCCAGCTACAAACCAACTGCGGTGCTAGTCTTGCAGAAGGGCGGCGCCACCATGCAGTCGTGCATAATTTTGTTCCAATCCTCGCCAGTGACGATGCGCAGCAGCAGCAGGGTAGCGCGCCAACAATTAGAAAAATTGGCCTGCCTATTCAGACCTTCGCCGTTCTTGACGTTGCCAAATAGAATGACGCCGGACAGGGCGTACACCAGCAGCAGGAGGAACATGCCCAGAATGATGAAGAACGATTTAAACGTTGACATAACGACAGTCAGCATCAGCATCTTGAGCGTCGGATGCTTGCCAGCCAGGGTGAATAGGCGAAACACGACGACAAACCAGCCAAAATCTTCGGCGAAGGTGCGCAGCTGAGTGTCGCGACGACCTAGCGAGGTCACCAGCATGACCAGCCACAGCACGCCGGCCACGGTCACTGAGGCGTCAAATCTGTTGCGCCAGGACTGCCAGTAGCCCGAGAAGGTCAGGCCGATGCACTTCAGGCCGGCCTCGGCAACGAACAGCAGGGTGCAGGTGACGGCGCACATGGTCAGCACCTGCGACACCGAGTACTTCGTCTGGTCCGTCTGCTTGTTCACCATCAGGTCGTCCAGCCACTGTGTAAAAAAGAATTCAATAGAGAAAATTTGACTCTAATAGACAAGGCAGAATTATAGGGGAGATTGCTAGTCCATTGGTTTGGCTGGAGAGCTTTCACAAACCCGAGATTTCACAAACCCTAGATTTTACAAACCCGAGATTTCACAAACCCGAGATTTCACAAACCCGAGATTTTACAAACCCGAGATTTCACAAACCCGAGATTTCACAGACCCGAGATTTCACAGACACGAGATTTCACAAACCCGAAATTTCACAAACCCGAAATTTCACAGACCCGAGATTTCACAAACCCGAGATTTCACAAACCCGAGATTTCACAAACCCGAGATTTCACAGACCCGAAATTTCACAGACCCGAGATTTCACAGACCCGAGATTTCACAGACCTGAAATTACACAAACCCGAGATTTCACAAACCCGAGATTTCACAAACCCGAGATTTCACAAACCCGAGATTTCACAAACCCGAGATTTCACAAACCCGAGATTTCACAGACCCGAGATTTCACAAACCCGAGATTTCACAAACCCGAGATTTCACAGACCCGAGATTTCACAAACCCGAGATTTCACAAACCCGAAATTTCACAGACCCGAGATTTCACAAACCCGAGATTTCACAAACCCGAGATTTCACAAACCCGAAATTACACAAACCCGAGATATCACAAACCCGAGATTTCACAAACCCGAGATTTCACAAACCCGAGATTTCACAAACCCGAGATTTCACAGACCCGAGATTTCACAAACCCGAGATTTCACAAACCCGAGATTTCACAGACCCGAGATTTCACAAACCCGAGATTTCACAAACCCGAGATTTCACAGACCCCAGATTTCACAAACCCGAGATTTCACAGACCCGAAATTACACAAACCCGAGATTTCACAAACCCGAGATTTCACAAACCCGAGATTTCACAGACCCGAGATTTCACAAACCCGAGATTTCACAGACCCGAAATTACACAAACCCGAGATTTCACAAACCCGAGATTTCACAAACCCGAGATTTCACAAACCCGAAATTACACAAACCCGAGATTTCACAAGCCCGAAATTTCACAGACCCGAGATTTCACAGACCCGAGATTTCACAGACCCGAGATTTTCAGACCTGAAATTACACAAACCCGAGATTTCACAAACCCGAAATTACACAAACCCGAGATTTCTCAAACCCGAGATTTCACAAACCCGAAATTACACAAACCCGAGATTTCACAAACCCGAGATTTCACAAACCCGAAATTTCACAGACCCGAGATTTCACAAACCTGAAATTACACAAACCCGAGATTTCACAAACCCGAGATTTCACAAACCCGAGATTTCACAAACCCGAGATTTCACAAACCCGAGATTTCACAGACCCGAGATTTCACAAACCCGAGATTTCACAAACCCGAGATTTCACAAACCCGAAATTACACAAACCCGAGATTTCACAAGCCCGAAATTTCACAGACCCGAGATTTCACAGACCCGAGATTTCACAGACCCGAGATTTTCAGACCTGAAATTACACAAACCCGAGATTTCACAAACCCGAAATTACACAAACCCGAGATTTCACAAACCCGAGATTTCACAAACCCGAAATTACACAAACCCGAGATTTCACAAACCCGAGATTTCACAAACCCGAGATTTCACAAACCCGAGATTTCACAAGCTCGAGATTTCACAAACCCGAGATTTCACAAACCCGAAATTTCACAGACCCGTGATTTCACAGACCCAAGATGTCACAGACCTGAAATTACACAAACCCGAGATTTCACAAACCCGAAATTACACAAACCCGAGATTTCACAAACCCGAGATTTCACAAACCCGAAATTACACAAACCCGAGATTTCACAAACCCGAGATTTCACAAACCCGAAATTACACAAACCCGAGATTTCACAAACCCGAAATTTCACAGACCCGAGATTTCACAAACCTGAAATTACACAAACCCGAGATTTCACAAACCCGAGATTTCACAAACCCGAGATTTCACAAACCCGAGATTTCACAAACCCGAGATTTCACAGACCCGAGATTTCACAAACCCGAGATTTCACAAACCCGAGATTTCACAGACCCGAGATTTCACAGACCCGAGATTTCACAGACCTGAAATTACACAAACCCGAGATTTCACAAGCCCGAAATTACACAAACCCGAGATTTCACAAACCCGAGATTTCACAAGCTCGAGATTTCACAAACCCGAAATTTCACAAACCCGAGATTTCACAAACCCGAGATTTCACAAACCCGAGATTTCACAAACCCGAGATTTCACAAACCCGAGATTTCACAGACCCGAAATTACACAAACCCGAGATTTCACAAACCCGAGATTTCACCAACCCGAGATTTCACAAACCCGAAATTACACAAACCCGAGATATCACAAACCCGAGATTTCACAAACCCGAGATTTCACAGACCCGAGATTTCACAAACCGGAGATTTCACAGACCCGAAATTACACAAACCTGAGATATCACAAACCCGAGATTTCACAAACCCGAGATATCACAAACCCGAAATTACACAAACCCGAGATTTCACAAGCCCGAAATTACACAAACCCGAGATTTCACAAACCCGAGATTTCACAAGCTCGAGATTTCACAAACCCGAGATTTCACAAACCCGAGATTTCACAGACCCGAAATTACACAAACCCGAGATTTCACAAACCCGAGATTTCACAAACCCGAGATTTCACAAACCCGAAATTACACAAACCCGAGATATCACAAACCCGAGATTTCACAAACCCGAGATTTCACAGACCCGACATTTCACAAACCCGAGATTTCACAGACCCCAAATTACACAAACCCGAGATTTCACAAACCCGAGATTTCACAAACCCGAGATTTCACAAACCCGAAATTACACAAACCCGAGATTTCACAAGCCCGAAATTTCACAGACCCGAGATTTCACAAACCCGAGATTTCACAAACCCGAGATTTCACAAACCCGAGATTACACAAACCCGAGATTTCACAAACCCGAGATTTCACAGACACGAAATTACACAAACCCGAGATTTCACAAGCTCGAGATTTCACAAACCCGAGATTTCACAAACCCGAAATTTCACAGACCCGTGATTTCACAGACCCAAGATGTCACAGACCTGAAATTACACAAACCCGAGATTTCACAAGCCCGAAATTACACAAACCCGAGATTTCACAAACCCGAGATTTCACAAGCTCGAGATTTCACAAACCCGAGATTTCACAAACCCGAGATTTCACAAACCCGAAATTACACAAACCCGAGATTTCACAAACCCGAAATTACACAAACCCGAGATTTCACAAACCCGAGATTTCACAAACCCGAAATTACACAAACCCGAGATTTCACAAACCCGAGATTTTACAAACCCGAAATTTCACAGACCCGAGATTTCACAAACCCGAGATTTCACAAACCCGAGATTTCACAAACCCGAGATTTCACAAGCTCGAGATTTCACAAACCCGAGATTTCACAAACCCGAAATTTCACAGACCCGTGATTTCACAGACCCAAGATGTCACAGACCTGAAATTACACAAACCCGAGATTTCACAAACCCGAAATTACAGAAACCCGAGATTTCACAAACCCGAGATTTCACAAACCCGAAATTACACAAACCCGAGATTTCACAAACCCGAGATTTTACAAACCCGAAATTTCACAGACCCGAGATTTCACAAACCTGAAATTACACAAACCCGAGATTTCACAAACCCGAGATTTCACAAACCCGAGATTTCACAAACCCGAGATTTCACAGACCCGAGATTTCACAAACCCGAGATTTCACAAACCCGAGATTTCACAGACCCGAGATTTCACAAACCCGAGATTTCACAGACCCGAAATTACACAAACCCGACATTTCACAGACCCGAGATTTCACAAACCCGAGATTTCACAGACCCGAGATTTCACAGACCCGAGATTTCACAGACCTGAAATTACACAAACCCGAGATTTCACAAGCCCGAAATTACACAAACCCGAGATTTCACAAACCCGAGATTTCACAAACCCGAAATTACACAAACCCGAGATTTCACAAACCCGAGATTTCACAAACCCGAGATTTCACAAACCCGAGATTTCACAAGCTCGAGATTTCACAAACCCGGGATTTCACAAACCCGAAATTTCACAGACCCGTGATTTCACAGACCCAAGATGTCACAGACCTGAAATTACACAAACCCGAGATTTCACAAGCCCGAAATTACACAAACCCGAGATTTCACAAACCCGAGATTTCACAAGCTCGAGATTTCACAAACCCGAGATTTCACAAACCCGAGATTTCACAAACCCGAAATTACACAAACCCGAGATTTCACAAACCCGAAATTACACAAACCCGAGATTTCACAAACCCGAGATTTCACAAACCCGAAATTACACAAACCCGAGATTTCACAAACCCGAGATTTTACAAACCCGAAATTTCACAGACCCGAGATTTCACAAACCTGAAATTACACAAACCCGAGATTTCACAAACCCGAGATTTCACAAACCCGAGATTTCACAAACCCGAGATTTCACAAGCTCGAGATTTCACAAACCCGAGATTTCACAAACCCGAAATTTCACAGACCCGTGATTTCACAGACCCAAGATGTCACAGACCTGAAATTACACAAACCCGAGATTTTACAAACCCGAAATTACACAAACCCGAGATTTCACAAACCCGAGATTTCACAAACCCGAAATTACACAAACCCGAGATTTCACAAACCCGAGATTTCACAAACCCGAAATTACACAAACCCGAGATTTCACAAACCCGAGATTTTACAAACCCGAAATTTCACAGACCCGAGATTTCACAAACCTGAAATTACACAAACCCTAGATTTCACAAACCCGAGATTTCACAAACCCGAGATTTCACAAACCCGAGATTTCACAGACCCGAGATTTCACAAACCCGAGATTTCACAAACCCGAGATTTCACAGACCCGAGATTTCACAAACCCGAGATTTCACAGACCCGAAATTACACAAACCCGACATTTCACAGACCCGAGATTTCACAAACCCGAGATTTCACAGACCCGAGATTTCACAGACCCGAGATTTCACAGACCTGAAATTACACAAACCCGAGATTTCACAAGCCCGAAATTACACAAACCCGAGATTTCACAAACCCGAGATTTCACAAGCTCGAGATTTCACAAACCCGAGATTTCACAAACCCGAGATTTCACAAACCCGAAATTACACAAACCCGAGATTTCACAAACCCGAGATTTCACAAACCCGAGATTTCACAGACCCGAAATTACACAAACCCGAGATTTCACAAACCCGAGATTTCACCAACCCGAGATTTCACAAACCCGAAATTACACAAACCCGAGATATCACAAACCCGAGATTTCACAAACCCGAGATTTCACAGACCCGAGACTTCACAAACCGGAGATTTCACAGACCCGAAATTACACAAACCTGAGATATCACAAACCCGAGATTTCACAAACCCGAGATATCACAAACCCGAAATTACACAAACCCGAGATTTCACAAGCCCGAAATTACACAAACCCGAGATTTCACAAACCCGAGATTTCACAAGCTCGAGATTTCACAAACCCGAGATTTCACAAACCCGAGATTTCACAGACCCGAAATTACACAAACCCGAGATTTCACAAACCCGAGATTTCACAAACCCGAAATTACACAAACCCGAGATATCACAAACCCGAGATTTCACAAACCCGAGATTTCACAGACCCGAGATTTCACAAACCCGAGATTTCACAGACCCGAAATTACACAAACCCAAAATTTCACAAACCCGAGATTTCACAAACCCGAGATTTCACAAACCCGAAATTACACAAACCCGAGATTTCACAAGCCCAAAATTTCACAGACCCGAGATTTCACAGACCCGAGATTTCACAAACCCGAAATTACACAAACCCGAGATTTCACAAACCCGAAATTACACAAACCCGAGATTTCACAAACCCGAGATTTCACAAACCCGAGATTTCACAAGCTCGAGATTTCACAAACCCGAGATTTCACAAACCCAAAATTTCACCAACCCGAGATTTCACAGACCCGAGATTTCACAGACCCGAAATTACACAAACCTGAGATTTCACAAACCCGAAATTTCACAGACCCGAGATTTCACGGACCCGAGATTTCACAGACCTGAAATTACACAAACCCGAGATTTCACAAACCCGAGATTTCACAAACCCAAGATTTCACAAGCTCGAGATTTCACAAACCCGAGATTTCACAAACCCGAAATTTCACAGACCCGAGATTTCACAGACCCAAGATGTCACAGACCTGAAATTACACAAACCCGAGATTTCACAAACCCGAAATTACACAAACCCGAGATTTCACAAACCCGAGATTTCACAAACCCGAGATTTCACAAACCCGAAATTTCACAAACCCGAGATTTCACAAACCCGAAATTACACAAACCCGAGATTTCACAAACCCGAAATTTCACAAACCCGAGATTTCACAAACCCGAAATTACACAAACCCGAGATTTCACAAACCCGAAATTTCACAGACCCGAAATTTCACAAACCCGAGATTTCACAAACCAGAAATTACACAAACCCGAGATTTCACAAACCCGAAATTACACAAACCCGAGATTTCACAAACCCAAGATTTCACAAACCCGAAATTTCACAAACCCGAAATTTCACAGACCCGAGATTTCACAAACCCGAGATTTCACAAACCCAAGATTTCACAAACCCGAAATTTCACAGACCCGAGATTTCACAGACCCAAGATGTCACAGACCTGAAATTACACAAACCCGAGATTTCACAAACCCGAAATTACACAAACCCGAGATTTCACAAACCCGAGATTTCACAAACCCGAGATTTCACAAACCCGAAATTTCACAAACCCGAGATTTCAAATCCGAAATTACACAAACCCGAGATTTCACAAACCCGAAATTTCACAAACCCGAGATTTCACAAACCCGAAATTACACAAACCCGAGATTTCACAAACCCGAAATTTCACAGACCCGAAATTTCACAAACCCGAGATTTCGCAAACCAGAAATTACACAAACCCGAGATTTCACAAACCCGAAATTACACAAACCCGAGATTTCACAAACCCGAGATTTCACAAACCCGAAATTTCCCAAACCCGAAATTTCACAGACCCGAGATTTCACAGACCTGAAATTACACAAACCCGAGATTTCACAGACCCAAGATGTCACAGACCTGAAATTACACAAACCCGAGATTTCACAAACCCGAGATTTCACAAACCCGAAATTTCACAAAACCGAGATTTCAAACCCGAAATTACACAAACCCGAGATTTCACAAACCCGAAATTTCACAAACCCGAGATTTCACAAACCCGAAATTACACAAACCCGAGATTTCACAAACCCGAAATTTCACAGACCCGAAATTTCACAAACCCGAGATTTCACAAACCTGAAATTACACAAACCCGAGATTTCACAAACCCGAGATTTCACAAACCCGAGATTTCACAAACCCGAAATTTCACAAACCCGAGATTTCACAAACCCGAAATTACACAAACCCGAGATTTCACAAACCCGAAATTTCACAAACCCGAGATTTCACAGACCCGAGATTTCACAAACCCGAGATTTCACAAACCCGAAATTTCACAAACCCGAGATTTCACAAACCCGAAATTACACAAACCCAAGATTTCACGAACCCGAAATTTCACAAACCCGAGATTTCACAAACCCGAGATTTCACAAACCCGAGATTTCACAGACCCGAGATTTCACAGACCCGAGATTTCACAGACCCGAAATTACACAAACCCGAGATTTCACAAACCCGAAATTTCACAGACCCGAGATTTCACGGACCCGAGATTTCACAGACCTGAAATTACACAAACCCGAGATTTCACAAACCCGAGATTTCACAAACCCAAGATTTCACAAGCTCGAGATTTCACAAACCCGAAATTTCACAGACCCGAGATTTCACAGACCCAAGATGTCACAGACCTGAAATTACACAAACCCGAGATTTCACAAACCCGAAATTACACAAACCCGAGATTTCACAAACCCGAGATTTCACAAACCCGAGATTTCACAAACCCGAAATTTCACAAACCCGAGATTTCAAACCCAAAATTACACAAACCCGAGATTTCACAAACCCGAAATTTCACAAACCCGAGATTTCACAAACCCGAAATTACACAAACCCGAGATTTCACAAACCCGAAATTTCACAGACCCGAAAATTCACAAACCCGAGATTTCACAAACCAGAAATTACACAAACCCGAGATTTCACAAACCCGAAATTACACAAACCCGAGATTTCACAAACCCGAGATTTCACAAACCCGAAATTTCACAAACCCGAAATTTCACAGACCCGAGATTTCACAGACCTGAAATTACACAAACCCGAGATTTCACAAACCTGAAATTACACAAACCCGAGATTTCACAAACCCGAGATTTCACAAACCCGAGATTTCACAAACCCGAGATTTCACAAACCCGAGATTTCAAACCCGAAATTACACAAACCCGAGATTTCACAAACCCGAAATTTCACAAACCCGAGATTTCAGACCCGAAATTACACAAACCCGAGATTTCACAAACCCGAAATTTCACAAACCCGAGATTTCACAAACCCGAAATTACACAAACCCGAGATTTCACAAGCCCGAAATTTCACAGACCCGAGATTTCACAGACCCGAGATTTCACAGACCCGAGATTTTCAGACCTGAAATTACACAAACCCGAGATTTCACAAACCCGAAATTACACAAACCCGAGATTTCTCAAACCCGAGATTTCACAAACCCGAAATTACACAAACCCGAGATTTCACAAACCCGAGATTTCACAAACCCGAAATTTCACAGACCCGAGATTTCACAAACCTGAAATTACACAAACCCGAGATTTCACAAACCCGAGATTTCACAAACCCGAGATTTCACAAACCCGAGATTTCACAAACCCGAGATTTCACAAACCCGAGATTTCACAGACCCGAGATTTCACAAACCCGAGATTTCACAAACCCGAGATTTCACAAACCCGAAATTACACAAACCCGAGATTTCACAAGCCCGAAATTTCACAGACCCGAGATTTCACAGACCCGAGATTTCACAGACCCGAGATTTTCAGACCTGAAATTACACAAACCCGAGATTTCACAAACCCGAAATTACACAAACCCGAGATTTCACAAACCCGAGATTTCACAAACCCGAAATTACACAAACCCGAGATTTCACAAACCCGAGATTTCACAAACCCGAGATTTCACAAACCCGAGATTTCACAAGCTCGAGATTTCACAAACCCGAGATTTCACAAACCCGAAATTTCACAGACCCGTGATTTCACAGACCCAAGATGTCACAGACCTGAAATTACACAAACCCGAGATTTCACAAACCCGAAATTACACCAACCCGAGATTTCACAAACCCGAGATTTCACAAACCCGAAATTACACAAACCCGAGATTTCACAAACCCGAGATTTCACAAACCCGAAATTACACAAACCCGAGATTTCACAAACCCGAGATTTCACAAACCCGAAATTTCACAGACCCGAGATTTCACAAACCTGAAATTACACAAACCCGAGATTTCACAAACCCGAAATTTCACAAACCCGAGATTTCACAAACCCGAGATTTCACAAACCCGAGATTTCACAGACCCGAGATTTCACAAACCCGAGATTTCACAAACCCGAGATTTCACAGACCCGAGATTTCACAGACCCGAGATTTCACAGACCTGAAATTACACAAACCCGAGATTTCACAAGCCCGAAATTACACAAACCCGAGATTTCACAAACCCGAGATTTCACAAGCTCGAGATTTCACAAACCCGAAATTTCACAAACCCGAGATTTCACAAACCCGAGATTTCACAAACCCGAGATTTCACAAACCCGAGATTTCACAAACCCGAGATTTCACAGACCCGAAATTACACAAACCCGAGATTTCACAAACCCGAGATTTCACCAACCCGAGATTTCACAAACCCGAAATTACACAAACCCGAGATATCACAAACCCGAGATTTCACAAACCCGAGATTTCACAGACCCGAGATTTCACAAACCGGAGATTTCACAGACCCGAAATTACACAAACCTGAGATATCACAAACCCGAGATTTCACAAACCCGAGATATCACAAACCCGAAATTACACAAACCCGAGATTTCACAAGCCCGAAATTACACAAACCCGAGATTTCACAAACCCGAGATTTCACAAGCTCGAGATTTCACAAACCCGAGATTTCACAAACCCGAGATTTCACAGACCCGAAATTACACAAACCCGAGATTTCACAAACCCGAGATTTCACAAACCCGAGATTTCACAAACCCGAAATTACACAAACCCGAGATATCACAAACCCGAGATTTCACAAACCCGAGATTTCACAGACCCGACATTTCACAAACCCGAGATTTCACAGACCCCAAATTACACAAACCCGAGATTTCACAAACCCGAGATTTCACAAACCCGAGATTTCACAAACCCGAAATTACACAAACCCGAGATTTCACAAGCCCGAAATTTCACAGACCCGAGATTTCACAGACCCGAGATTTCACAAACCCGAGATTTCACAAACCCGAGATTACACAAACCCGAGATTTCACAAACCCGAGATTTCACAGACCCGAAATTACACAAACCCGAGATTTCACAAGCTCGAGATTTCACAAACCCGAGATTTCACAAACCCGAAATTTCACAGACCCGTGATTTCACAGACCCAAGATGTCACAGACCTGAAATTACACAAACCCGAGATTTCACAAGCCCGAAATTACACAAACCCGAGATTTCACAAACCCGAGATTTCACAAGCTCGAGATTTCACAAACCCGAGATTTCACAAACCCGAGATTTCACAAACCCGAAATTACACAAACCCGAGATTTCACAAACCCGAAATTACACAAACCCGAGATTTCACAAACCCGAGATTTCACAAACCCGAAATTACACAAACCCGAGATTTCACAAACCCGAGATTTTACAAACCCGAAATTTCACAGACCCGAGATTTCACAAACCCGAGATTTCACAAACCCGAGATTTCACAAACCCGAGATTTCACAAGCTCGAGATTTCACAAACCCGAGATTTCACAAACCCGAAATTTCACAGACCCGTGATTTCACAGACCCAAGATGTCACAGACCTGAAATTACACAAACCCGAGATTTCACAAACCCGAAATTACAGAAACCCGAGATTTCACAAACCCGAGATTTCACAAACCCGAAATTACACAAACCCGAGATTTCACAAACCCGAGATTTTACAAACCCGAAATTTCACAGACCCGAGATTTCACAAACCTGAAATTACACAAACCCGAGATTTCACAAACCCGAGATTTCACAAACCCGAGATTTCACAAACCCGAGATTTCACAGACCCGAGATTTCACAAACCCGAGATTTCACAAACCCGAGATTTCACAGACCCGAGATTTCACAAACCCGAGATTTCACAGACCCGAAATTACACAAACCCGACATTTCACAGACCCGAGATTTCACAAACCCGAGATTTCACAGACCCGAGATTTCACAGACCCGAGATTTCACAGACCTGAAATTACACAAACCCGAGATTTCACAAGCCCGAAATTACACAAACCCGAGATTTCACAAACCCGAGATTTCACAAACCCGAAATTACACAAACCCGAGATTTCACAAACCCGAGATTTCACAAACCCGAGATTTCACAAACCCGAGATTTCACAAGCTCGAGATTTCACAAACCCGAGATTTCACAAACCCGAAATTTCACAGACCCGTGATTTCACAGACCCAAGATGTCACAGACCTGAAATTACACAAACCCGAGATTTCACAAGCCCGAAATTACACAAACCCGAGATTTCACAAACCCGAGATTTCACAAGCTCGAGATTTCACAAACCCGAGATTTCACAAACCCGAGATTTCACAAACCCGAAATTACACAAACCCGAGATTTCACAAACCCGAAATTACACAAACCCGAGATTTCACAAACCCGAGATTTCACAAACCCGAAATTACACAAACCCGAGATTTCACAAACCCGAGATTTTACAAACCCGAAATTTCACAGACCCGAGATTTCACAAACCTGAAATTACACAAACCCGAGATTTCACAAACCCGAGATTTCACAAACCCGAGATTTCACAAACCCGAGATTCACAAGCTCGAGATTTCACAAACCCGAGATTTCACAAACCCGAAATTTCACAGACCCGTGATTTCACAGACCCAAGATGTCACAGACCTGAAATTACACAAACCCGAGATTTCACAAACCCGAAATTACACAAACCCGAGATTTCACAAACCCGAGATTTCACAAACCCGAAATTACACAAACCCGAGATTTCACAAACCCGAGATTTCACAAACCCGAAATTACACAAACCCGAGATTTCACAAACCCGAGATTTTACAAACCCGAAATTTCACAGACCCGAGATTTCACAAACCTGAAATTACACAAACCCTAGATTTCACAAACCCGAGATTTCACAAACCCGAGATTTCACAAACCCGAGATTTCACAGACCCGAGATTTCACAAACCCGAGATTTCACAAACCCGAGATTTCACAGACCCGAGATTTCACAAACCCGAGATTTCACAGACCCGAAATTACACAAACCCGACATTTCACAGACCCGAGATTTCACAAACCCGAGATTTCACAGACCCGAGATTTCACAGACCCGAGATTTCACAGACCTGAAATTACACAAACCCGAGATTTCACAAGCCCGAAATTACACAAACCCGAGATTTCACAAACCCGAGATTTCACAAGCTCGAGATTTCACAAACCCGAGATTTCACAAACCCGAGATTTCACAAACCCGAAATTACACAAACCCGAGATTTCACAAACCCGAGATTTCACAAACCCGAGATTTCACAGACCCGAAATTACACAAACCCGAGATTTCACCAACCCGAGATTTCACCAACCCGAGATTTCACAAACCCGAAATTACACAAACCCGAGATATCACAAACCCGAGATTTCACAAACCCGAGATTTCACAGACCCGAGACTTCACAAACCGGAGATTTCACAGACCCGAAATTACACAAACCTGAGATATCACAAACCCGAGATTTCACAAACCCGAGATATCACAAACCCGAAATTACACAAACCCGAGATTTCACAAGCCCGAAATTACACAAACCCGAGATTTCACAAACCCGAGATTTCACAAGCTCGAGATTTCACAAACCCGAGATTTCACAAACCCGAGATTTCACAGACCCGAAATTACACAAACCCGAGATTTCACAAACCCGAGATTTCACAAACCCGAAATTACACAAACCCGAGATATCACAAACCCGAGATTTCACAAACCCGAGATTTCACAGACCCGAGATTTCACAAACCCGAGATTTCACAGACCCGAAATTACACAAACCCAAAATTTCACAAACCCGAGATTTCACAAACCCGAGATTTCACAAACCCGAAATTACACAAACCCGAGATTTCACAAGCCCAAAATTTCACAGACCCGAGATTTCACAGACCCGAGATTTCACAAACCCGAAATTACACAAACCCGAGATTTCACAAACCCGAAATTACACAAACCCGAGATTTCACAAACCCGAGATTTCACAAACCCGAGATTTCACAAGCTCGAGATTTCACAAACCCGAGATTTCACAAACCCAAAATTTCACCAACCCGAGATTTCACAGACCCGAGATTTCACAGACCCGAAATTACACAAACCTGAGATTTCACAAACCCGAAATTTCACAGACCCGAGATTTCACGGACCCGAGATTTCACAGACCTGAAATTACACAAACCCGAGATTTCACAAACCCGAGATTTCACAAACCCAAGATTTCACAAGCTCGAGATTTCACAAACCCGAGATTTCACAAACCCGAAATTTCACAGACCCGAGATTTCACAGACCCAAGATGTCACAGACCTGAAATTACACAAACCCGAGATTTCACAAACCCGAAATTACACAAACCCGAGATTTCACAAACCCGAGATTTCACAAACCCGAGATTTCACAAACCCGAAATTTCACAAACCCGAGATTTCACAAACCCGAAATTACACAAACCCGAGATTTCACAAACCCGAAATTTCACAAACCCGAGATTTCACAAACCCGAAATTACACAAACCCGAGATTTCACAAACCCGAAATTTCACAGACCCGAAATTTCACAAACCCGAGATTTCACAAACCAGAAATTACACAAACCCGAGATTTCACAAACCCGAAATTACACAAACCCGAGATTTCACAAACCCAAGATTTCACAAACCCGAAATTTCACAAACCCAAAATTTCACAGACCCGAGATTTCACAAACCCGAGATTTCACAAACCCAAGATTTCACAAACCCGAAATTTCACAGACCCGAGATTTCACAGACCCAAGATGTCACAGACCTGAAATTACACAAACCCGAGATTTCACAAACCCGAAATTACACAAACCCGAGATTTCACAAACCCGAGATTTCACAAACCCGAGATTTCACAAACCCGAAATTTCACAAACCCGAGATTTCAAATCCGAAATTACACAAACCCGAGATTTCACAAACCCGAAATTTCACAAACCCGAGATTTCACAAACCCGAAATTACACAAACCCGAGATTTCACAAACCCGAAATTTCACAGACCCGAAATTTCACAAACCCGAGATTTCGCAAACCAGAAATTACACAAACCCGAGATTTCACAAACCCGAAATTACACAAACCCGAGATTTCACAAACCCGAGATTTCACAAACCCGAAATTTCCCAAACCCGAAATTTCACAGACCCGAGATTTCACAGACCTGAAATTACACAAACCCGAGATTTCACAGACCCAAGATGTCACAGACCTGAAATTACACAAACCCGAGATTTCACAAACCCGAGATTTCACAAACCCGAAATTTCACAAAACCGAGATTTCAAACCCGAAATTACACAAACCCGAGATTTCACAAACCCGAAATTTCACAAACCCGAGATTTCACAAACCCGAAATTACACAAACCCGAGATTTCACAAACCCGAAATTTCACAGACCCGAAATTTCACAAACCCGAGATTTCACAAACCTGAAATTACACAAACCCGAGATTTCACAAACCCGAGATTTCACAAACCCGAGATTTCACAAACCCGAAATTTCACAAACCCGAGATTTCACAAACCCGAAATTACACAAACCCGAGATTTCACAAACCCGAAATTTCACAAACCCGAGATTTCACAGACCCGAGATTTCACAAACCCGAGATTTCACAAACCCGAAATTTCACAAACCCGAGATTTCACAAACCCGAAATTACACAAACCCAAGATTTCACGAACCCGAAATTTCACAAACCCGAGATTTCACAAACCCGAGATTTCACAAACCCGAGATTTCACAGACCCGAGATTTCACAGACCCGAGATTTCACAGACCCGAAATTACACAAACCCGAGATTTCACAAACCCGAAATTTCACAGACCCGAGATTTCACGGACCCGAGATTTCACAGACCTGAAATTACACAAACCCGAGATTTCACAAACCCGAGATTTCACAAACCCAAGATTTCACAAGCTCGAGATTTCACAAACCCGAGATTTCACAAACCCGAAATTTCACAGACCCGAGATTTCACAGACCCAAGATGTCACAGACCTGAAATTACACAAACCCGAGATTTCACAAACCCGAAATTACACAAACCCGAGATTTCACAAACCCGAGATTTCACAAACCCGAGATTTCACAAACCCGAAATTTCACAAACCCGAGATTTCAAACCCAAAATTACACAAACCCGAGATTTCACAAACCCGAAATTTCACAAACCCGAGATTTCACAAACCCGAAATTACACAAACCCGAGATTTCACAAACCCGAAATTTCACAGACCCGAAAATTCACAAACCCGAGATTTCACAAACCAGAAATTACACAAACCCGAGATTTCACAAACCCGAAATTACACAAACCCGAGATTTCACAAACCCGAGATTTCACAAACCCGAAATTTCACAAACCCGAAATTTCACAGACCCGAGATTTCACAGACCTGAAATTACACAAACCCGAGATTTCACAAACCTGAAATTACACAAACCCGAGATTTCACAAACCCGAGATTTCACAAACCCGAGATTTCACAAACCCGAGATTTCACAAACCCGAGATTTCAAACCCGAAATTACACAAACCCGAGATTTCACAAACCCGAAATTTCACAAACCCGAGATTTCAGACCCGAAATTACACAAACCCGAGATTTCACAAACCCGAAATTTCACAAACCCGAGATTTCACAAACCCGAAATTACACAAACCCAAGATTTCACAAACCCGAAATTTCACAAACCCGAGATTTCACAAAACCGAGATTTCACAAACCCGAAATTTCACAGACCCGAGATTTCACAAACCCGAAATTACACAAACCCGAGATTTCACAAACCCGAAATTTCACAGACCCGAAATTTCACAAACCCGAGATTTCACAAACCCGAAATTACACAAACCCGAGATTTCACAAACCCGAAATTACACAAACCCGAGATTTCACAAACCCGAGATTTCACAAACCCGAAATTTCACAAACCCGAAATTTCACAGACCTGAGATTTCACAGACCTGAAATTACACAAACCCGAGATTTCACAAACCTGAAATTACACAAACCCGAGATTTCACAAACCCGAGATTTCACAAACCCGAAATTTCACAAACCCGAGATTTCACAAACCCGAGATTTCACAAACCCGAAATTTCACAGACCCGAGATTTCACAGACCCGAGATTTCACAAACCCGAGATTTCACAAACCCGAAATTTCACAGACCCGAGATTTCACAGACCTGAAATTACACAAACCCGAGATTTCACAGACCCAAGATGTCACAGACCTGAAATTACACAAACCCGAGATTTCACAAACCCGAGATTTCACAGACCCGAAATTTCACAAACCCAAGATTTCAAACCCGAAATTACACAAACCCGAGATTTCACAAACCCGAAATTTCACAAACCCGAGATTTCACAAACCCGAAATTACACAAACCCGAGATTTCACAAACCCGAAATTTCACAGACCCGAAATTTCACAAACCCGAGATTTCACAAACCTAAAATTACACAAACCCGAGATTTCACAAACCCGAGATTTCACAAACCCGAGATTTCACAAACCCGAAATTTCACAAACCCGAGATTTCAAACCCGAAATTACACAAACCCGAGATTTCACAAACCCGAAATTTCACAAACCCGAGATTTCACAGACCCGAGATTTCACAAACCCGAGATTTCACAAACCCGAAATTTCACAAACCCGAGATTTCACAAACCCGAAATTACACAAACCCAAGATTTCACAAACCCGAAATTTCACAAACCCGAGATTTCACAAACCCGAGATTTCACAAACCCGAAATTTCACAGACCCGAGATTTCACAGACCCGAGATTTCACAGACCCGAAATTACACAAACCCGAGATTTCACAAACCCGAAATTTCACAGACCCGAGATTTCACGGACCCGAGATTTCACAGACCTGAAATTACACAAACCCGAGATTTCACAAACCCGAGATTTCACAAACCCAAGATTTCACAAGCTCGAGATTTCACAAACCCGAGATTTCACAAACCCGAAATTTCACAGACCCGAGATTTCACAGACCCAAGATGTCACAGACCTGAAATTACACAAACCCGAGATTTCACAAACCCGAAATTACACAAACCCGAGATTTCACAAACCCGAGATTTCACAAACCCGAGATTTCACAAACCCGAAATTTCACAAACCCGAGATTTCAAACCCGAAATTACACAAACCCGAGATTTCACAAACCCGAAATTTCACAAACCCGAGATTTCACAAACCCGAAATTACACAAACCCGAGATTTCACAAACCCGAAATTTCACAGACCCGAAATTTCACAAACCCGAGATTTCACAAACCAGAAATTACACAAACCCGAGATTTCACAAACCCGAAATTACACAAACCCGAGATTTCACAAACCCGAGATTTCACAAACCCGAAATTTCACAAACCCGAAATTTCACAGACCCGAGATTTCACAGACCTGAAATTACACAAACCCGAGATTTCACAAACCTGAAATTACACAAACCCGAGATTTCACAAACCCGAGATTTCACAAACCCGAGATTTCACAAACCCGAAATTTCACAAACCCGAGATTTCAAACCCGAAATTACACAAACCCGAGATTTCACAAACCCGAAATTTCACAAACCCGAGATTTCAGACCCGAAATTACACAAACCCGAGATTTCACAAACCCGAAATTTCACAAACCCGAGATTTCACAAACCCGAAATTACACAAACCCAAGATTTCACAAACCCGAAATTTCACAAACCCGAGATTTCACAAACCCGAGATTTCACAAACCCGAAATTTCACAGACCCGAGATTTCACAAACCCGAAATTACACAAACCCGAGATTTCACAAACCCGAAATTTCACAGACCCGAAATTTCACAAACCCGAGATTTCACAAACCAGAAATTACACAAACCCGAGATTTCACAAACCCGAAATTACACAAACCCGAGATTTCACAAACCCGAGATTTCACAAACCCGAAATTTCACAAACCCGAAATTTCACAGACCCGAGATTTCACAGACCTGAAATTACACAAACCCGAGATTTCACAAACCTGAAATTACACAAACCCGAGATTTCACAAACCCGAGATTTCACAAACCCGAGATTTCACAAACCCGAAATTTCACAAACCCGAGATTTCAAACCCGAAATTACACAAACCCGAGATTTCACAAACCCGAAATTTCACAAACCCGAGATTTCAAACCCGAAATTACACAAACCCGAGATTTCACAAACCCGAAATTTCACAAACCCGAGATTTCACAAACCCGAAATTACACAAACCCGAGATTTCACAAACCCGAAATTTCACAAACCCGAGATTTCAAACCCGAAATTTAAAAATTTCCGAAATTTCACAAACGCAAAGTTAAATTTCCCATAAACCGATGCCGAGATTTCACAAACCCGAAATTACACAAACCCGAGATTTCAAACCCGAAATTTAAAAATTTCCGAAATTTCACAAACGCAAAATTAAATTTCCCATAAACCGATGCTCAACCCTGGGCTACAATTTAAGCGAAGCAATTAAATCCAGTTAGCCTCTATCAAAGCAAGCATCAAGAGTCTCACAGGCAGGTAGAGCAGGAAGCAGTTGAGAAAGATGACCAAGGTGAAGAAGCGCTTGAACCTGACGCTCTGCACCACATCGTAGACGCGGGCCCTCGCCCTGTCCCATTTGCCGCCGCGCAGCACGTTGGGCCTCGGCGGAATGCGCAACGGCTGCGTCAGCTTGATGCGGCCTTTCAAGTCCAGCCAGCGTCTCTGGTCCACGGTGAGCAGGGCGGTGCCTTTGTTCTCGCTGTAGTTGGCCACCACAACGCCCACGAACAGGGTCAGCCCGATCAGGCAGCCGATGAACACGAACAGGTGGATGTAGTCAGCGTGGCTCGGGTGCACGCGGGACATCAGAATGTCGCGCACGTCCACCCAGCCTTCGAGGGACAGCACCTGTTGGTTGCCATGCGAGTTGGGGGGAGTGCGAAGGATGCGAATTGGAGGCAGATTGTGAAATCGGATTTGAATTTCTCAGATGGGATTCTAATATGAAGACTGTGAGATGGGATTCTAATATGGAGACTTTGAGATGGGATTCTAATATGAAGACTGTGAGATGGGATTCTAATATGAAGACTGTGAGATGGGATTCTAATATGGAGACTTTGAGATGGGATTCTAATATGAAGACTGTGAGATGGGATTCTAATATGCAGACTGTGAGATGGGATTCTAATATGAAGACTGTGAGATGGGATTCTAATATGAAGACTGTGAGATGGGATTCTAATATGCAGACTGAGAGATGGGATTCTAATATGAAGACTGTGAGATGGGATTCTAATATGAAGACTGTGAGATGGGATTCTAATATGCCGGCTGTGAGATGGGATTCTAATATGCAGACTGTGAGATGGGATTCTAATATGCCGGCTGTGAGATGGGATTCTAATATGCCGGCTGTGAGATGGGATTCTAATATGAAGACTGTGAGATGGGATTCTAATATGCAGACTGTGAGATGGGATTCTAATATGGAGACTTTGAGATGGGATTCTAATATGGAGACTGTGAGATGGGATTCTAATATGGCAGACTGTGAAGATGGGATTCTAATATGCAGACTGTGAGATGGGATTCTAATATGGAGACTGTGAGATGGGATTCTAATATGCAGACTGTGAGATGGGATTCTAATATGAAGACTGTGAGATGGGATTCTAATATGGAGACTTTGAGATGGGATTCTAATATGGAGACTGTGAGATGGGATTCTAATATGGAGACTGTAAGATGGGATTCTAATATGGAGACTTTGAGATGGGATTCTAATTTGCAGACTATGGGATGGGATTCTAATATGAAGACTTTGAGATGGGATTCTAATATGGAGACTGAGAGATGGGATTCTAATATGCAGCCTGTGTGATGGGATTCTAATATGCAGACTGAGAGATGGGATTCTAATATGCAGACTGTGTGATGGGATTCTAATATGCAGACTGTGTGATGGGATTCTAATATGCAGACTGTGAGATGGATTTCTAATGTGCAGACTGAGAGATGGGATTCTAATATGCAGCCAACTAAAATGGGGATTTCGCACCTCGAACAGCGCCAGGAGCGCGCTGCCAATTGTGTCAAAGTTGAAATTGCGCGGATTCGCCCACACCCTGGGCACCAGAATTTTCGGCGGCTTGCCCTCCAAACGCAGGCGGGTGACGAATACTTCCCGTTCGAAGGTGCCGACGCACTCCTCCCTGGTGGTCTTGCTGCGATCGTTGCAGATGCCGAGCCGGCCGCCGAACAGGTGCACGCCGTAGATGGCGAAGATGAAGATAAAAACGAACAGCAGCACGGAGACCATGAAGATCTCGCGGAAGCCGCGAACCAGCTCGTAGACAACGCGGCGAAGCTGCGGCACCAGGCTGAAGATGCGCAGCGGCCGGAGGCAGCGGAGAACCATCAGCCACTGCTCGATGGAGCCGGGCTCAACAGAGTCAATGTGCAGCATGTAGCAGGCGTACGCCAGGCTGGTCTGTCGGGGATGGGATCCGTGAGGATGTCCTTGGGGTGCGAATCTAGATTAATATAAACTAACCGTCTGTACTTTAGTGCCTCAGTGAGCTGCTGCCCTTCTATACTTCAGTGCCTCAGTGAGTTGCTGCCCTTCTGTACTTCAGTGCCACTTCAGTGAGCTGCTGCCCTTCCGTACTTCAGTGCCACTTCAGTGAGCTGCTGCCCTTCCGTACTTCAGTGCCACTTCAGTGAGCTGCTGCCCTTCCGTACTTCAGTGCCACTTCAGTGAGCTCCTGCCCTTCTGTACTTCAGTGCCACTTCAGTGAGCTGCTGCCCTTCCGTACTTCAGTGCCACTTCAGTGAGCTCCTGCCCTTCTGTACTTCAGTGCCTCAGTGAGTTGCTGCCCTTCTGTACTTCAGTGCCACTTCAGTGAGCTCCTGCCCTTCTGTACTTCAGTGCCTCAGTGAGTTGCTGCCCTTCTGTACTTCAGTGCCACTTCAGTGAGCTCCTGCCCTTCTGTACTTCAGTGCCTCAGTGAGCTCCTGCCCTTCTGTACTTCAGTGCCTCAGTGAGTTGCTGCCCTTCTGTACTTCAGTGCCACTTCAGTGAGCTGCTGCCCTTCCGTACTTCAGTGCCACTTCAGTGAGCTGCTGCCCTTCTGTACTTCAGTGCCACTTCAGTGAGCTGCTGCCCTTCTGTACTTCAGTGCCACTTCAGTGAGCTCCTGCCCTTCTGTACTTCAGTGCCTCAGTGAGTTGCTGCCCTTCTGTACTACAGCAGCTTGTATCCCTCTAAAATTTGAAAAGCAGAAAATGGCCCATACGGCATAAATGAACAGGTCCAGCACGCCGTCGAAGTCCCGCACCAGCGCCATAGGCGTAAAGAAGAAACCATTGGCCAGCACTTTCAACGCGAGCTCAGTTGTCATAGCAACAAAGAAGAGATATTCGGCCGCCTGCAGCCAGGCCGTATTCATCACACGCTCGTTCAACGTTTCGAAGGTCATGCAGGTGATGGACAGCACGGTGACTGCGATCATCACCCAGTCTAGGTAGGTCACCAGGCCCAGCAGGCGCAGGGCGCCCTTGTCCCGCAGCAGCGACTTTAGCTCCGTCTCGCCGCCGTCGCTGGGGTCGTAGCGGGCATCGACCAGCCACTTGCACAGGTCCCTGCGGTTGGGTGAGTGCGACCGCGTCTGAACCACTTGTCGAATCCTTGCATCTCATTTCCTAAACCCTGCATGCCGCACTTAAACCCTACATTATTCTATTTTTTTCTATCTCTTATCGACTACAAAAGCCTCGAATTCAATGCAACCAAACACTGCATTACTAAACTCGCACACTTTAGAGCCCCTTAACAACCAACCTCAAGCGACTCTCCCGGCCAATGGCGAACAGCGGCTTATCAAAGAACGGATGATTCTCGCGCAGCTCGGCCTCTTGCTGGCTGCGCATGCGCTCAGCTTGCAGCGCCTTCTGTTGGAGCCGGCGCATGTCCAAGTCCTGGGGATATTCGATCGGTTCAAGGTACGGTTTGAGGCCATGCTTTGCTGCGCTTCTCTTGTGGTCAGTTTTTAATGCAGTTGGGGCTCGATTCTTAGTGTAGCATTAGGTAGATTCTGACGCAGATTGGGGTTAGATTCTTGGAATATCCATGGATAAATTCGTAGATTAAGGAAGACTACTGTTCTAAGATTATCAACTGGTAGATTTTAAGGTAGATTAGGGTAGATTCTTGTGATAGCAACGGGTGGATTCTTGGAATATCTACTAATTGATTCAGGAGTAGATAGGATAAGATTCTGGGGTAGATTAGGGTAGATTCACGGAATATCTACCTATTGATTCAGGGATAGATTCTGTGGTATATAAGGGTAGATCTGGGGTAGATAACTGTAAATTCAGAGGTAGATTAGGGTAGATTAGGCCTTGGAATAGCCACAGGTAGATTCTTGCAATTTGTACAGATTGATTCCGGGGTAGATTTTGGTAGATTCTTAAAATAGTTCCGGGTAGATTCTCGGGTAGATCCTCGCAATTTCGATCGGGGCCCACCCAGCCCATGCAAAAATCACCTGACCGGCGTTCCGCCTAGCGCTGGTGAGCTGGAAGGCGGCCGCCTGTCCGCCGCCGACTCCGTTCTGGCCGGCCCCCACAGGGCCGAGACTGGTCGAGTCCACGGAGACTGACGGCTTGCCAGCCGACTTGGCGGCCAACTCGGACAGCAGCGGCCGGCCGCGCCCGCGCCTCTCGTTACGCCGGATGAGTTGCTGGGCGCCCAGCAGCGAGCGGTGCGCAATGTTGCCCAGCTGCAGCCGGTCCAGGCAGCCGGACTCCAGGCGCATGCGGCTGTTCTCCCTGGCGGCAGCCGAAAAGCCGGGCTTTGTTATTGTAAATCTGATATCTACATAGCTAGCATCCTCAAATCAGATATCCCATCACCCACAACCCCTTAACCAGTCAAGCAGGCGCTCACTCCAACAAGAAGTTGACGGCCATGAGCTTGCCCTCGCTGTTCAGCAAGTTGTGCAGCTTCGCCGGCTGCAACGCCGCTGAACCGTCAAGCTGCGGCGACGCCACCGCCTGTTGATTGTCGGCCTCGTCGATTGCGGCGGCTGCGGCGGCGTCGGCGGCGGCCTCGTCGTCAGCAAAGTGGCGCATGAAGCTCTCGCGGATTCTGGGCGGGAGAAAGTCGCCGATGAGCCGGTTGAGCCGCAGCATCTGCGGCCTGTTGGGGAATTTCTCGAATACGCGCAGCCGCATCGGCAGCTTCTGCTGCGTCTCGGCCGAGATCTCGCGCATCTTGCGCTGCTTCAGCTTCTTCACGTCCTCGCCCAGCTCCAGGTTGTCCAGGATCACCGCGATGAACAGCGACAGAACTATCTGCATTGCGGGCAGGCGGGACCTGATTGAGTGCAATGCCTGACTGCCCCGCTCTCTCTCCCGCTTCATCTTCCCTTAACTGACTCTCACGACCTGTTTCTACAAAGGCTTTTTCATTCAACTTTATCCTTTATTCTGGCTTCCGTATCGCACATCCGCTTTCTTTTCATCTCCTAGCCCTGTCATCTTCATCCCCAACCTGTCTTCTCAATTACCCAACCTGTCTTCGCCATCCCCCTACCTGTCTTCTCAATTCCCCAACCTGTCTTCTCAATTACCTAACCTGTCTTCTCAATTCCCCAACCTGTCTTCTCCATTACCCAACCTGTCTTCTCAATTACCCAACCTGTCTTCTCCATTACCCAACCTGTCTTCTCAATTACCCAACCTGTCTTCTCCATCCCCCAACCTGTCTTCTCAATTCCCCAACCTGTCTTCTCAATTCCCCAACCTGTCTTCTCCATTACCCAACCTGTCTTCTCAATTACCCAACCTGTCTTCTCCATTACCCAACCTGTCTTCTCAATTACCCAACCTGTCTTCTCCATCCCCCAACCTGTCTTCTCAATTACCCAACCTGTCTTCTCCATCACCCAACCTGTCTTCTCCATCACCCAACCTGTCTTCGCGACCCCCTAACCTGTCTTCTTCATTACCCAACATGTCTTCTCCATCACCCAACCTGTCTTCTCCATTACCCAACCTGTCTTCTCCATTACCCAACCTGTCTTCTCCATTACCCAACCTGTCTTCTCAATTACCCAACCTGTCTTCTCCATCCCCCAACATGTCTTCTCCATCACCCAACCTGTCTTCTCCATCACCCAACCTGTCTTCTTTCCCATCCTTTATTTGTCTTCTCCGTCTTCATAATTTCCTTTACGCAAACACCTGTATTTATCTGGCAAGAAAAACTGCTGATTTTGAGTTTTATCGAATGAAACGTGCCTTAGACACTGTAATAGAAAAAGCTACTATTAGAAACAAAGCAATACAAAATGCATGATAAATTCACTAAAAATGAGCAGCAGGCCTTGGCACATACCGCAGTCGGATAGAGCATCCTTGAAGCGAATTGCAAACACAGGAGTCAGCGGGACGATGGCGTCATGCGGTTGGGTTGCTGCAAAAAGTTTCCGCGTCATGCTTGGCTGTTTAGGAAGAAATTAGAAAATTTAGAGTCCACCAATCATGCGCAGGGGACAACATTCCTGATTCTAACGGGCTCAACCAACCAATGCAGGATTTCATGCAACAGGCCTAGTCCATTGCCGGTATTAAGCTAGATGGTAAGTAGGCACTGGTTTCCCTACCGATATGTGGCGTAAAAAACTTTTAACTTTACCAATAAACCTGCTATAACATGCAATTCAATCCAGATTCACGCCAATCTTTTTCTCAAATATTTTAACCAGGCCAAAGGCTCGCATGGGAGTGCAGCGAGAGAAAATTAACTCTAAACTAAACATGGTCAGCACACTCAACAGCCTACTATAAGTAGGGCAAAAGTTTACCAGCTCAAAGAAGAAGTGCACGGTGCAGTAGTAGGCTGCGGTCAGCATGGCGGCCACATGCGCCAGCAAGGTGCGAACCTGCCGCTCAAAGTAGACACTGTCGCTCAGGCTGGCATTAGCACTCGGCGGAGCCCAGATATCCGCCTGGCCCAGTTGAGTGTCAGTTGAGGCCGCCCATTTGGACCGTGTTCTCAATGAAATCGTGCATGCTGGTCATGGTGTCCAGCATCTGCAGCACCCAGTTCTCCGAAGTGAACACTTCGAATGAGCGCAGTAGCGACTGGAATTGTTGTTGCATTAAATGCTCTGCTTGACAACTGAAAGTGCTTCATTTACTGCAACTTTGTTTGAGATGCTGGCCTTCACTCCGTCCCACGACTCTTCCCTGCGTTTATGTGATCCTTCAATCCTGCCTCTCCCGTGTGGGTCTGCGCTCCCTTTCCTGCCTCTTCAGTGTGGGTCTCCGCTCTCTTTCCTGACTCCCCCGTGTGGGTCTCCGCTCCCTTTCCTGACTCTCCCGTGTGGATCTCCGCTCCCTTTCCTGCCTCTCCCTTGTGGGTCTCCGCTCCCTTCCCTGCCTCTCCCGTGTGGGTCTCCGCTCCCTTTCCTGCCTTTCCCGTGTGGGTCTCCGCTCCCTTTCCTGCCTCTCCCGTGTGGGTCTGCGCTCCCTTTCCTGCCTCTCCCGTGTGGGTCTCCGCTCCCTTTCCTGCCTCTCCCGTGTGGGTCTCCGCTCCCTTTCCTGACTCTCCCGTGTGGGTCTCCGCTCCCTTTCCTGACTCTCCCGTGTGGGTCTGCGCTCCCTTTCCTGCCTCTCCCGTGTGGGTCTCTGCTCCCTTTCCTGCCTCTCGCGTGTGGGTCTCCGCTCCCTTTCCTGCCTCTGCCGTGTGGGTCTCCGCTCCCTTTCCTGACTCTCAGTTTTCATTAAACAGAGTTCGGCCGCACACTGACCACGGGAAAGGTGGTGAACATGCCGTATTCGCCAGAATTGGACGGTATAAAGCAGAACAGCTGCAGGCTGATGGTGCTAGTAATCACTAGCAGGCTGATGGTGAACACAACTAGGGTGCCGAGCTTTTTCACGGGGCCGAATATCTTATAGCAGAAATCTTCCAGCATTGGCGAGGCTTTGATTAGTCGGACCACGCGGAGCACCTGTCAAACAGATCTGTGATGGCTTAAATTTCGCTAGTAACGAATAATCAGACAACTCTGTGCCAATAAATCACCTGAAAGTAGGCCAAGTGAGTCCAGAACAGGCTGGGCACCAGACGCAGCGAGGTGAACACGCACAGGCAGAGCTCGAATTTGTGCAGCGACTGGTTCCAGTAGCCGCGCCAGCCAAAGCAAAGCACTTTAAAGGCGGCCTCGATGTCGAATAGTATGGTGAACACATTTTCAACGGCTTGAAAGGGAAAAACGGAGTCGCTGGGGCCTTCGTTGCCGGAGCCCTCTTCGCCCCGTGCCCGCCTATCGTGGTTGAAATGTACGCCGGCTGCAACGAAGCTGTTAGCCAGCACTAGAAGCATTACGATGACGCTGAAGCCGGTGGAACGAGCCAGACGGACTAGGGGTGCCGGGGCCCAGCCGCGGGGCTGCGAATCGTCTACAGCAACTAGGCGCCAAGTCTGCGTAGGGCCAGCCAACATAATTCATAAATTAAACTTTATGTACATTGGCTAGTCATGGCAAAATTTACGATTCACTAGCTAACCCATCCTAGTCCACTTAATGTACACTGACTAGCCACGCTCCCTCTAACCAATGTACATTTAATGACTAACCATTTTTTTCAAATACCTTAACACTAACTAGCCATTTTTGATACAGCCACTGGTGACTGAATAGCTAAGCTCAGTTCAGTCAATGTACACTAACTAGCCAATTTTAGTCTACTCAATGTACACTAACTAGCCCACCTCCCTCTAGTCGATGTACACTGATAAGCACAGCGTAGTTCATTAACCACGGACAAGTTTTATTGCAATTATATTCAAACTGATAATATTTAAATTGTGAACAGTTTACCATAAGTACCACATAAGCTGGATAGGAAAAGACTAAAAAACAAGCTAATTAAGCTGTGAGCTTCACCTGACCATCCATCTGAAGCACCCTGGAGCCGTCGGACCCGGCGTCACTCTGAGGCCGGGTCCACATCTGCTTGAACTGCACTCGAATCTCAGCGAACGTTTCAATAAGCACCGCAATAAACACATTTTTAACCAGCCAAACTAGGAAGAATATTAGGCCAACAAAGTAGGCAACGCTTTTCCACCGATGCGTGGCGGGCAGGCTGTCTAACGTGTTGTACATGATGTACACCCAGCCCTCCTTGGAAGCAGCCTGGTACACCGTGAAAAAGCTGATGTGAAAATTATCGAAACCATTGTAGCTCATCTCTTTCTTGTCCTTTTCGTTGATAATTCGGATGCACATCATGTTACTGGGGCAGGATTTGTTGTTGAAGCAGCGCGTGTCCGGGATAGCCAGATCCTCTATTGTGATGTTACTGGAGGCAGCGGAGCAGAAAGCGGAAGTCTAAGCCGATTATGTAGTCTTCATCCAGGAAAAAAAATCGAACTTACTTAACATCGGCGGTCTTGAGCACGCAATGCATTTTGAGACTCTCGCCGAAGCACTGGACGCCGAGTATGCCGAACAGGGACATGAAGAAGGCGAGGAAGATCGTCACGTTGCACACTTGCTTGCCGGAACGTCTGGGAATGGTCGAATAGGCAATGATGCAAGTATAATATGGATTATTCATTTCCTGCATAATTAAAAAACTAATGCAAAATTTACCATACCAAAAGGTCAACACAATTTAAAAAGCTACTTTTTCAAAAACATTTACGATATAAATACTAAAATGCAAATGAAAAAGGCAGGCAGACACAGAAAGGCAGACAGACAGACAGACAGACAGACAGACAGACAGACAGACAGACAGACAGACAGACAGACAGGCAGACAGACAGGCAGACAGACAGACACAAACAGACACAGACAGACAGACAGACAGACAGACAGACAGACAGACAGACAGACAGACAGACAGGCAGACAGACAGGCAGACAGACAGACACAAACAGACACAGACAGACAGACAGACAGACAGACAGACAGACAGACAGACAGACAGGCAGACAGACAGACAGACAGGCAGACAGACACAGACAGGCTCGGCATGGCTCACTGCACGATAGCGGAGACTCGGGTGCGCGGCAGTCGGTGCTGGATGAGGGCGCGAAAGACGCGCAGCAGGACCAGCGGGCGCGGGGAGCGCAGCACAGACAGCCAGCCCCAGTCGCGCCAGTAAGCCGAGGCGCTGGGACAATCTCGCAGGTCGGACAGCGGCTGCGAGCAGAGAAGCAGCTGGCTGAGCTCGACGCTCTGCAGCCCGATGGACAGCCAGATGAACAGAGTCATGGCGAAGTCGAAGCGGCACCAGCCTAGCCGGAAGTAAGCTTCAGGGCCGCGCCAGACTCCGCGCAGCTTCATCCTGGTGGCAAACTCGGCGGTGAATAGCAGAGCGACGGCCAGATCAATGCCAAAGGTGGCGTAGGCGAGGGGCGGCATCAAGACGAAGCTGCGGGGAGTGTTGGCGGCCACGGAGAGCAGGCTTGCCAGGGCGGCCAGGCGAAGCAGCAACTTGCCTGCCGGCCGGTGCACCTGCAGTGCAAAAAGTGCATTGCTGCTCGGCTTGGGGAGCTCAAACTGGGGCTGGAGAGGGTAATCATGCAAGCTAGAAGGGGGCTAAACAGACCCAGTCAGTCGCAATGGAATCGGTCTCATCTTCAGTCTCCATAACAGCACCAGCAATAGGCGCAGCCGTCGACGATGACACCACTGGCGTCTCATTGAAAGTGGTAGCGTTAGGAGCAGCTGTGGGATTTGCTGAAGTGCCAGAAGCAGCAACGACAACAACAGCAGGGGAAGCAATGCTGGAGGCGGCAGCAGCAATGGCGGATGAACCGCCAGTGGCAATGCCACTGCTGCGAATGAGCAAGCTGGTCTTGCGGTTCATTGAGCCACTATTGGAAGTGTGGCAGTGACAGCTACTCTACTTGCTGAAGAACCAGTATGGTAATTTTCTTGCACTAGCTCAGTGTGCACTCAGTTTAACAGAGGTTCATGATGCATAATAACAATAAAAACTATTTTTGAATAAATTTTGACCAAAGCCAAATAAATCTGTACAAATTTTATATTTTAATATTTTGTAACTGATGCTATCCAACAATCCTACAATTTATATTTTAATAAGACTATTTTTTATCTTATTTTGATTGTCAATTGTGGACTTACATTGTTTGCAATAAAAAAAAAGTTTTTTTCTTTGATTTTCAAGCTAATACTTTTATCAATATTAAATTATAGAATATTAAATTTTTAAACAATTATGATTGACAAATATATATCTACATATTATTTAAATATTTTAATAAAAAAGCTTGCAAATTAAAAGTGTTATTTGTCAAGTTATTAGTAATTTAGCAACGAAAAAAATTTAAGTGTCTTAAATATTGGCTATTTAAGAATGAAAAAAATATTTTAAAGTAAAAAACTTTTAATTCTTAGCAAAAAGAAAATATAGTAGAAATAGGAGTACATATATCATTGGTTAGTTAAAGGTATCTTTAACATTAACTAGTTTTTTCTTTGAATAAAATACACATATATACTAATATATAGCAATTTGATTTATTTTAGAAAAGGTCTAACTATAATTTACTAAAAAGAGAATAAATTAATTGTCATTTAAATGGGTAATTTCAAGTCAAAATATTTTCATATTACTTATTTTTATGATGACAATAAGATGTACTAATAAAAAACGTTTTATTTATACAAAAATCTTTAAAATTCCATACAATATCCTAGCTGTAACAAATTAAGTATATACATAAAAATACCAGCCATTTGGAAATCAAGAAATTGTCGAAATTTTGACAAACTGTTTCTTACCTTGTCAATAAATTGCCTTAAAAATAGCAAAGAAATATTAGTGGGGCACTTTTGGCCCCACCAAAGACAATGTATAAGTTGAAAGTAAGCAAATTTTATATATAAAGTAGGGCAAACTTTATACATTACAGCTAGCTATTTAAGAAACGACATGTGGCTTTAAAAACATCACATAAAATGATCGCAATATTTGCCTACCAAAATCGTTAAAAAATATGACCCTAGGTTACGCCACTATTGAAATAGAAAAATATTTATCCATTTTTTTATACGAGGGGCGTTCAATAAGTTTCCGGACCATAAGAGCCAGCGCACTATAGGCTGCCCAAAATGTACTCACATGAAAAATGTACATCTCCTGAGATTTGATATAAAATATAAAGATTACACAATAAACCTGAATCTCACAACTTCACTTCAAAGTCACCTATCACCTCCAACTTCAAGTATCTATTATGGAACTGTCGCGCATCCACTGGAGAGCGATGATTTTTTACGACTACAAATGTGGTCTGAACCAGTCGCAAAGCTTAGAACGGCTTCGCCTAGCCTTCGGGGATACTGCACCCTCGAGAACAACCGTCTTTGACTGTTTCGCGGAATTTCGTCGGGGCCGAGTGTCGCTCGAAGACGAGGCTCGTGAAGGACGACCCCTGAGTTCGACCACTCAGGAAGCAGTGGCTGCAGTGCAGGCCCTCGTTGAGGAAGACCCGCGGTTGACAGTGCAACAGCTAGCCACCGCTGTGGGCATTTCATCGGGAAGCACCTCAACCATCCTGCATGAAAGGCTTGGCCTCAGCAAGGTGTCCGCACGCTGGGTGCCTCATCACCTGACCCAGGAGCAGAAACAGGCCCGGATCGATTGGTGCCATTCAATGCTCGAAAGATTCGACGGTGGAAGATCAACGAGCTCCTGGGACATCGTCAGTGGTGATGAGACCTGGGTGTACTGTTTTGACCCGGAGAGCAAGCAGCAGTCAGCTCAGTGGACCCCCATTGGCAGCCCGCCACCTTCAAAGCTGGTGCGGTCGCGAAGTGTCGCCAAGCAGATGGTGGCTGTTTTTGTGGCTCGCAGCGGTCCCGTAGCCATGATTCCGCTGGTAACACAGCGGACGGTGACTGCGGGCTGGTATGTAACCGAGTGTATGCCCCAGGTGCTGCAATCCATCGCTGAGAAGCGCCCAAGGACTCGCCATCGTGGGTTGCTGCTCCACCAGGACAACGCCCCGGCCCACACTGCGCGCCTTACTGTGGAGTTCATGGAGCAGAATCGCGTCCAACTGCTTCAGCACCCACCCTACAGCCCCGACTTGGCACCGTGTGACTTCTTTGTGTTCCCACGAGTCAAGCGCCTGCTCAAGGGAGTCCGATTTGCATCGCCGGAACAGGCCGTCGAGGCCTTCCAAAGTCACCTGTTCGACATCCCTCAGTCAGAGTGGGCTGGCTGCTTTGCTACTTGGTTTGAAAGGATGAGAAAGTGCATCGAAGCTGCTGGAGAGTACTTCGAAAAGGCCTGACATTTATCTTCCCTCTGACGCTTTTCATTTCTGTGCATCCGGAAACTTATTGAACGCCCCTCGTAAATACCCAAAGAGCTTGACATTTATGATTGCTCTCAACTGAACCATAATCTTCCCGCTACACCTTGCATCTTCGCGTGGGGTTAAGTGCAAAAAGTTACCCGTAATTTTTCGATAGATCACAAGACCAAGTAACTGAAGAACATTTATATTTCCTGTTCAGAATTACAGGAGGATTATTTTACGAGTAGGGCGAAAGTTTAATAATATGAATGAATCTACAATGTATGATTAAGAGCTGGGTAGCTTTTTACACTTTACAACGTAGTGCTCAAAATTACATTTCTAGGAATTATCCTGAAACAATTGATTCAAATTCAAGCACCAAATTGTGTATAGCTTTATTACGCAATTACCGCGCTTTTATTCGCAATTATAAAAATGGACTCTCTTTGATACATGTCAATTGCAAATTGTCTGTTTTTAATGCAGGTTAATATCACTTAAATTTTGATTGCGAATATGATTCGAAATTCATCATTTAAATTTCTTCATTCATTAGTTACTTACTAAAGGTCATTTTCGCTTGTTTCCTGAACTTATTCAAAGTTGGACATGGTATTTAAAACAATCCTCAATCCTGTTTGCAATGGAATTAATTTTAATAACCTTTTATCAAATCACCAAATCATCTAATCACCTGAGTGAATTACCTCTAAAGCTTACATTCATTAAAATCTATTCAATATGTTATAAAACGCGCGTTAATACATTTTTGGTATGCGAAGTAGAACGCTATTCATTCGGAGCAAAGTTCAATTTAAAATTTTTATTATTTGCTGATTTTAAGGTGTCACCATGCGCTGATTCGTTTTTTAATGCTAGTATACTGAAATAGGTTCTGTACTCGTATTATAAAAATGAACATCTACAATCGGGAAGTGAACCCATATGATATATTTTTGACGGATTTTATGACGGTAGAGAATGACTTTCTAATTCAATGTCCTGATGCTGTCGCTGCTGATTTGTCTTCGACGTCAAAATTTGAATAGTTATCCTGAATATCAACCACAAGGAGCTCATCAGCGACACTGCGAACAAAAAGCTGAGGCCTGCGATGATTATTATTAAATTTCTGGCGAGGATGACACTGGCCGCTAGACCGACTGCCGAGAGGATTGCAAACAGCAGGGAAAACAGCAATCCTGATCTTAACTGACGACGCCTGTTCCAGTCTCCATCGGCTGGTGAATTTCTGACTGCCGCCGATTTTCTGATCCTATCCGTGGCAGCCGCTGGCCTTTGATGGCTCCGAAATAACTGTCTGGATAGTAAGCCGGATCCTGAAAAAAATAAGCGGCGGTCAACCACCATTGTGCACACCGAGACTTAAGACATTCCAAGTTAAAATTTGCGTTCCTCGGATTCAAAATGACCCGCAGGCACAAGAAGAAACCCAAAGACATTAATTGACACATTCTCAGACATAGAGAATGGCATCTCAGACTCTGCAGCCTTCAATTCCCATTACCCGAGAGGAAAACCGAAATTGTTACTGACGCCTGGTGCCGATCCTCCGTGCGCCTCTGCCGCCCGCTTTTCTGCCATTTCTGGGTCGATTTTTTAAAGCGCCAGTCGAACAGTCAGACTTGGTTTTCATCGATAATTCAGTGTAGGACTTTACTGCTTGACAATATGGGTTGCCTATGACTCGCGCTTGAGTTTGCTCTTTAAGTTGAAAGTTTGACGTTGGATCAAACATTGGACTTTGTGCACCTGCTTATCTCTGTTTTATGCTCACCTTTCTAAATTCGTAGAATTATTTTTTATGATCCGGTTGGACACACCATATCTCTATGGAAAGCTTGACAGCATTTTATCGTTTCAGTCTCTTGCTTGCTACTGTAAGTAGCCTTTACGCAGTCGATTGCCTCTTCTATGAGTAACAGCCTGTGCTGTAGCTAGATTTATGGTATGCATATGATAGCAAAAAACAATGAGACTAATCTACTTCGTTCATCAGATTTTTACACCAAAACAAAGATAAATTTTCAGTACACTTCAGGATATGAAGCGATGCGTCTTTCTTCATTTTTCGTTCCATTCAGCGCTCCCTCGTCGGTCCTCATAGATCACTCGGCGGAACTAGAAAACTCCTCATATTTGAGCAGGGAAAGGGGAAAAACCCGGCAGCTTCTTGCTGAGAAGGAAATTTAGAGAAAGAAAGAAAACAGCTATGTTGTAAAGCAGGCGATTGCTAGCCTAGTAAGCGAAAGATCGCATAAATTAACTCAAAATGGATATTGAGAGCGAAGCCCGGGACAGCTCTAACGCGTGTCCAAGGCTCCGAGGCTGCGTCCGGCCGGGTTGGCCAACATTGGGGCCAAAAAATAAGCGTGAGACTTGCAAGCAAAAGAAATATTGCTACGCTGGAAATATCATTGAAGCCAAAAGTTACGCTCTTAAGAACCTGGCGATAGCGTTTAACCGAAATATGAACAACTGGGGATAGAAAACTACCCAAAACTGAAGAGCCTGCAGGGTTCACGATTCATTCAACTGAAGAACCGGAGGGTTCAGAAATCCCCAAACTGAAGAGCCGGAGGGTTCAGAAATCGCCAAACTGAAGAATTGGGGGACTCAGAACTGAAGAGCATGTGGATAGTAGAATCCTCATTATTACAAAACTTACAATGGAAGAAATGGGTTGACTTCCTACGGATAAATATTAGTACTGTTGAACAGTAGGGAGAGCTCACCCCCTCCACAACTGTCGAAGCTCAAGAACTTGTCAATGGATTTTTCAAGAAAGCTGTAAACAGTTACAAGCCCGTAAATCAGATCAGTGAATCCTTCGAATAGTTAAAATAAAGGATCGAACATCATAAAGATCAACCATCTGCTTGCTATCAATGAAAGACTCGAAAAAATCTATATTTCATTGTTTTCATTGCCACGCTTCATCGAGCTCACCCAGAGCAGGTTTGGGCAAATTTTTTTTCAAGACAATATAAAACTAATTCCGTTGCCTCAAACCCGATCGCAAAACAAGCTGCCCGTGGATCACAATGGACCTCGGCCGAATCAAGACAGAAAAAATCCATAATTTACAACCCCTGTCTTATGCAACCCAGAGAGCAGTTGCTGAGTTTTTACAGCCAGAGAAGCCTGCAAAACTCGCGAGCACCCAAGGGGCTCTGCAGATGCGAGTCCTGGGTGCAGGCGCAACTTTGCGATCGGTGGGGTGTATTGGGGGGGGGGGGGCTCACTGCATTTCCGAGTCCACGCCGATAGTGAGAAGTGTTTCGGCCTAGTTACTGGGCAAACCTCCACGCAGCTTTTAGCTTCATGCCAAATGCCGTCTTTAGCGTGCAGTCTGCACTCGAGCTTCACCGTTTGCAAAATTATTATTTAAATGAGCTCATTGCCTAGGGTTACTCAAGTCACACTATTTTGTGCGCGAACTTCATTATGAAGGTGAAAGAGAGAAGCACAGCCGCCAATACTAATCAGCAGAGCGGCGCTCTGAGGCGGAGTTGGTTTGTTAGGGGAGGGGGGCCGTCTGGCTAATTAAAAATGCAAAGTAAAACAGCCGCCCCTCCTCAGTAGAGAGAAAAATGGGAACACAGCTTGCTTATGTTCGCAGTTTAGCTGCGAAAAAAAATTCTGAAAGAAATCAACCAATTTGTTGCGTTGAAATTAAATAAAAGCCGTCCACAACCAGAAAAACTCAAATGGGGTTTTACCTGCATAAAACGATACTTTAATTTAATACGTGTTTAGAGAGAAGGGTACCAGGGTTTTTGTTAATTAAGGTGGTCATCGTCTCGATTTCATACCGCTTTTTTACCAGCATTTACCGCCCATTCACTCCAAAGTTCTCCAGAATCTCCGATAGAAAACAGGAAGAATAGGTGCTGAAGGATAGCGGGTAGTCACTGAAAGACAGAGAGAACAGCTGCTGAAGGATATCGGGTAGCCACTGAAGGACAGAGAGAACAGCTGCTGAAGGATATCGGGTAGCCACTGAAGGACAGAGAGAACAGCTGCTGAAGGATATCGGGTAGCCACTGAAGGACAGAGAGAACAGCTGCTGAAGGATTGCGGGTAGCCACTGAAGGACAGAGAGAACAGCTGCTGAAGGATATCGGGTAGCCACTGAAGGACAGAGAGAACAGCTGCTGAAGGATAGAGGGTAGCCACTGAAGGACAGAGAGAACAGCTGCTGAAGGATAGAGGGTAGCCACTGAAGGACAGAGAGAACAGCTGCTGAAGGATATCGGGTAGCCACTGAAGGACAGAGAGAACAGCTGCTGAAGGATATCGGGTAGCCACTGAAGGACAGAGAGAACAGCTGCTGAAGGATATCGGGTAGCCACTGAAGGACAGAGAGAACAGCTGCTGAAGGATATCGGGTAGCCACTGAAGGACAGAGAGAACAGCTGCTGAAGGATATCGGGTAGCCACTGAAGGACAGAGAGAACAGCTGCTGAAGGATAGAGGGTAGCCACTGAAGGACAGAGAGAACAGCTGCTGAAGGATATCGGGTAGCCACTGAAGGACAGAGAGAACAGCTGCTGAAGGATAGAGGGTAGCCACTGAAGGACAGAGAGAACAGCTGCTGAAGGATATCGGGTAGCCACTGAAGGACAGAGAGAACAGCTGCTGAAGGATTGCGGGTAGCCACTGAAGGACAGAGAGAACAGCTGCTGAAGGATTGCGGGTAGCCACTGAAGGACAGAGAGAACAGCTGCTGAAGGATATCGGGTAGCCACTGAAGGACAGAGAGAACAGCTGCTGAAGGACTGCGGGTAGCCACTGAAGGACAGAGAGAACAGCTGCTGAAGGATAGCGGGTAATCACTGAAGGACAGAGAGAACAGCTGCTGAAGGATAGCGGGTAATCATTGAAGGACAGAGAGAACAGCTGCTGAAGGATAGAGGGTAGCCACTGAAGGACAGAGAGAACAGCTGCTGAAGGATATCGGGTAGCCACTGAAGGACAGAGAGAACAGCTGCTGAAGGATATGCGGGTAGCCACTGAAGGACAGAGAGAACAGCTGCTGAAGGATTGCGGGTAGCCACTGAAGGACAGAGAGAACAGCTGCTGAAGGATATCGGGTAGCCACTGAAGGACAGAGAGAACAGCTGCTGAAGGACTAGCGGGTAGCCACTGAAGGACAGAGAGAACAGCTGCTGAAGGATAGCGGGTAATCACTGAAGGACAGAGAGAACAGCTGCTGAAGGATAGCGGGTAATCATTGAAGGACAGAGAGAACAGCTGCTGAAGGATAGAGGGTAGCCACTGAAGGACAGAGAGAACAGCTGCTGAAGGATATCGGGTAGCCACTGAAGGACAGAGAGAACAGCTGCTGAAGGATAGCGGGTAATCATTGAAGGACAGAGAGAACAGCTGCTGAAGGATAGAGGGTAGCCACTGAAGGACAGAGAGAACAGCTGCTGAAGGATAGCGGGTAGCCACTGAAGGACAGAGAGAACAGCTGCTGAAGGATTGCGGGTAGCCACTGAAGGACAGAGAGAACAGCTGCTGAAGGATATCGGGTAGCCACTGAAGGACAGAGAGAACAGCTGCTGAAGGATTGCGGGTAGTCACTGAAGGACAGAGAAGATGTTAGGAAGATATTAACACCCAAATTCCTTCCACGCAACAGCGAACCTGCTTTTCGAGCATATTCTTGCCCAAGAAATTAAATATTTTTAAACATAATAGGATTTCTTAAGTCTAATTTCTCTGCTAGGCAAAGACAGACTCTGTTGAGGTCTCCATCCTTAACCCTTCCTTTCTCACCGCAACAGCTCAGCGCCTTTCATATCCCTTCGTTTTCTTCATTTCGCCCCAACCGGCACATCCTGTCCGCCAACTTGCTGATTTACTGCAGAGACAGCGTGGGGTCGTATACACGTCAGCCACCTCCCCGACTCTCTTAATTCGCCGGGCAGATAACAGAGTTATGGAAGCACCCGCAACGGCTGACCAGGCAGATCGAGTTATTTATTGTGTCCGCGCGGGGAGCTGCTCCGCCCATTTCGAGTGCGTGGAGCGAGTAATTCCGATGCCGAGGAGAAGTCAAATATTTATGAATGCTCAACAGACAAGCTAACCGGCAGACAGACAGACGCAGCCGCCTCAAGCTGTAGGCCACAGATAAGCATCAGTCCCAGCGCGGAATGAGCCATGATTTATGACACCCGGCCCAACCACCCAGGCGAGTTCGTAGTCCAACCATTTCAATTTAATGAAGTGAAAGATTTTTGCAGTAAAGGCAGCAAAATTTGTTCAAGGACCAGGTCAGATTAATTAATTCCTAACCCAGCAAAAAATGGCTAATAACAAAATAATCGACGTAGATTCTAACAATGCAACGCCTAAATCTAATGATTCTAATAATTTTTGAAAAATAGAACAAGTCCACCAATGGAACAGATCAACACAAAATGTATTAATTAACTAATTAAATCTAACAACCCCACTAAAATACGATCGTGGACCGCGAAAAGTTGGCTGCCAACTGCCTGATGCAGCCAATGCTCACCCTCTGAGCCGCCAATCCGAATCGATCTCAGACCGGCAGCCATTGGCTGAGCAGTCTGGGGGCTCTCGAACCCACCTCCCCCCACCCCCAAAATCGGCCGCTCCTCCGCTGCTCAAACAAGCTGAGGCCGCTCACCCAGCGGGAGGGAATATCCACCGGGAGCGCAACTACCTAAATCGAATCACAAAGTCGAATTGTCCAACAATCCAGTGCGGCAAATCACAGAGCAGCGTGATGAACTATTTTAGTCTGGGCAGCGTCCTGCACGAATGCGCCGGGCAAGTCAGCCCGCCACCGTCGCAGCAGTCAGACGGTCTGACTTTTCAACCGCTGTCAAACTATCATCAGCATCCCCAGCATCATCAGCAGCTTCATCATCCTCAGCAGCATCAGCAGCTGCAGCAGTTTTATCCGGAAGCCGACGTGCAGCGCCGACACGCGGATCCCTGGACAGAGCGATTCTCCAACGCACAGTCGGCCGCCGCGGCCGCTGTCGCTGCTGGAGCTGCGGTCGCCGCCAGCTACTTCAGCGGCGGAGCGTCGACCTCGGCGGCGCCGACGAGCGCCTCGCTGCTGCAGATGGATGCGGCCGTGCGCAGCCTGCAGCACCGGGTGCGGGGCGGCCTGACCGCCGTGGCCGCCGTTGCTGCCGGCGATGCCGACGATTTTAATGGCGACGTCGATATCGACAACGAGCAGGACGAGGAGGACGTCGATGCTGATGCACTCGATGCGGCGGCTGCGTCGGCTGCTGCCGACGAGAATGGCAGAACGGGCGATGCTGGCAAGCTCTGGCCCTGGATGACTGTGATTGGTGAGTCAGTTGAGTTAGCTGGATAAATAGAAAGATAGATAGATAGATAGATAGATAGATAGATAGATAGATAGATAGATAGATAGATAGATAGATAGATAGATAGATAGATAGATAGATAGATAGATAGATAGATAGATAGATAGATAGATAGATAGATAGATAGATAGATAGATAGATAGATAGATAGATAGATAGATAGATAGATAAATAGATACATACATACATACATACATACATACATACATACATACATACATACATACATACATACATACATACATACATACATACATACATACATACATACATACATACATACATACATACATACATACATACATACATACATACATACATACATACATACATACATACATACATACATACATACATACATACATACATACATACATAGATAGATGGACATTAAAATAGCTGCTAATTTAGCGATTCAAGACTTTATGACACCAGTAAAATGTATGCTATTGACTCTCAAGCGTTTAAAACAAATTTCAAGCTTAATGAGGCATTAAAAAATTATTCAAGAGAGTGCAGAAGCGGAAGAGAAAGCGGCCAGTCAGGAAGCGCGAGCTGCTCAGCTGCGGGGAGCCGCGGACAGGAGCATTTGTCCGCCGCAGCTATTCAACTGGAATTGGGGGAGGGGGGCGTCAGAAACTCCCAGGACAAGCAAAGGTGGCTGGGCTGTGGTCAGAAAGCGAAATGCAGCGGAAGCACCGGGGCTGCGGGGGCGGCAGATGGCCCCAAAAGCGCAACCGTTTCACCCTGATTCCCATTGTGCTGATTGCAGAGGCATAAATCACTGCCGCTGCGGACCGAGTTCCCACCTCTGTTTTCTGATTCCTTTACCTGACCTCCTGTCTCATTCCGTGTCAACTCGTCGTCTTAAAATTCCTTACCCTCTCTCACACTGTCTCATCATTGTCTCATTCCGTCTAATTGTTTGTTCGATTCTGTCTCACTCTCTCTCCGTCTCACTCTCTGTCTCACTCTCTGTCTCACTCTCTGTCTCATCCTGTCTCTCTCTCTCTGTCTCATCCTGTCCCTCTCTCTCGGTCTCATTATTTTTCACTCTGTGTTTCACTCTGTATCTCAGTCTCTGTCTAATTCTGTGTCACTCTCTGTCTCAAAGAATCAAGAAAAAAGCTAGTTGCAACACGAGGGCAACAACTGACAGCCCGGGAGCAACACACAGATTAGAAACTATATTTTAAGAGGCAAATGTTCAGTATCTACTGCATATGAATTAATCCTCAGCGTCCCTTGCCCACTCTAAGAGTCTCCCAGCTCAATTTTAAGTTGGGGGCATTACGCAGTCTGGCCATGGATATTGAATTCAGTATGGGGAGAGCCGGCTGCGAAACCCAAAACTTGGCCGTAAAACTTAGCAAGTAAAAAGCTTTTGACTTGAAGCAGTACAAGGCTCCGCAAGGTTCGGCACTTTAGACAGTGTCGGCTATCTGTGTCATCCCCTCTCAGTGATCCCATGCAAAGAGAGAGAAAGGTTACAACTTTTCAACCGCGCAGTCGGTGTTTCCATGTTTGTCCTTGGCTGTATAATTCCACCAAATTGGTTGGCCTTTAAACAGCGCCGCTTTTAAGTTGATCCGTAGCAGACTACTGATAGTACAGTAGGTACTGGATGATTTAGCTGCAGGTCCATAACTGGCACTGAGGGAGCAGCTGCAGGTCCATAACTGGCACTGAGGTAGCAGCTGCAGGTCCATAACTGGCACTGAGGTAGCAGCTGCAGGTCCATAACTGGCACTGAGGGAGCAGCTGCAGGTCCATAACTGGCACTGAGGTAGCAGCTGCAGGTCCATAACTGGCACTGAGGTAGCAGCTGCAGGTCCATAACTGGCACTGAGGTAGCAGCTGCAGGTCCATAACTGGCACTGAGGTAGCAGCTGCAGGTCCATAACTGGCACTGAGGGAGCAGCTGCAGGTCCATAACTGGCACTGAGGGAGCAGCTGCAGGTCCATAACTGGCACTGAGGGAGCAGCTGCAGGTCCATAACTGGCACTGGGGGAGCAGCTGCAGGTCCATAACTGGCACTGAGGGAGCAGCTGCAGGTCCATAACTGGCACTGAGGGAGCAGCTGCAGGTCCATAACTGGCACTGAGGGAGCAGCTGCAGGTCCATAACTGGCACTGAGGGAGCAGCTGCAGGTCCATAACTGGCACTGAGGGAGCAGCTGCAGGTCCATAACTGGCACTGAGGGAGCAGCTGCAGGTCCATAACTGGCACTGAGGGAGCAGCTGCAGGTCCATAACTGGCACTGAGGTAGCAGCTGCAGGTCCATAACTGGCACTGAGGTAGCAGCTGCAGGTCCATAACTGGCACTGAGGGAGCAGCTGCAGGTCCATAACTGGCACTGAGGTAGCAGCTGCAGGTCCATAACTGGCACTGAGGGAGCAGCTGCAGGTCCATAACTGGCACTGAGGGAGCAGCTGCAGGTCCATAACTGGCACTGAGGGAGCAGCTGCAGGTCCATAACTGGCACTGAGGGAGCAGCTGCAGGTCCATAACTGGCACTGAGGTAGCAGCTGCAGGTCCATAACTGGCACTGAGGTAGCAGCTGCAGGTCCATAACTGGCACTGAGGTAGCAGCTGCAGGTCCATAACTGGCACTGAGGTAGCAGCTGCAGGTCCATAACTGGCACTGAGGGAGCAGCTGCAGGTCCATAACTGGCACTGAGGGAGCAGCTGCAGGTCCATAACTGGCACTGAGGGAGCAGCTGCAGGTCCATAACTGGCACTGAGGGAGCAGCTGCAGGTCCATAACTGGCACTGAGGTAGCAGCTGCAGGTCCATAACTGGCACTGAGGGAGCAGCTGCAGGTCCATAACTGGCACTGAGGGAGCAGCTGCAGGTCCATAACTGGCACTGGGGGAGCAGCTGCAGGTCCATAACTGGCACTGAGGGAGCAGCTGCAGCTGGAGCTGAGGGAGAAAGTCCAAAGCAGACAAGCCACTGAGAGCCTCCGGCCCCTGCCCTCCCGCAGGCCCGAACTCGGTGCACCGCAGGCGCGGCCGGCAGACGTACACGCGGCAGCAGACTCTGGAGCTGGAGAAGGAGTTCAAGTTCAACAACTACCTGAACCGTCGACGGCGCATTGAGATTTCAAACCAGCTGGGCCTCACCGAGCGCCAGGTGAAAATCTGGTTCCAGAATCGCCGAATGAAGCTCAAGAAGGAGAAGCAGCAGATTCGCGTTCTCAACCTGTCTGTCATCGGCGGGTCAGCTGACTTAAAGGCGGCTGGCGAAGACGGAGAGGCGGACGAGGACGAGGCGGCGCTGTCGCCTAGCAAAGAGCGGCGCCGGCGAGGCGGCAGGCAGAGCCGGATCAGCTGAGCGGCTTGATTGACACCCTGACACTGGCATTTCCTGTTTGCACTTTGCGCAACTTAACCAGATTGGGCTTCACTGGCGGAGCTTATATATCACTCGGCACGTAAAATTCTCCTCATTGTTCCTTAGACACTCTCACTTATCCTTGATTCCCTTTAAAGATAGCTAGTCGTCAAATCCCCATTCCTCATCATGATTGTGGTACGCGATTCTTGCTACGCTTCCTACGTTAAACTACGCAGCGTTACACAATGACAAAGCGCTTTTTAATTGAATTATGCAGGGCCATAAAAAATGAAAAATAATTTTTTGTCTGTTTTGACCGAATGCACTGTGCAGCCCTCTAGTGCAAGTACTGGTATTGTCAACGCTTTTGCATACGTATGATTAGTATCAGATTTCGCATCTCTGCGAACTGTAAATATTACTACTAGTAATTTTGTCAGAATATTGCACACAAAATGCGTTCTGGAAAAATAAATGTCAAGCTGACTGTAGTGCATTGTCGGTAGTGCCAGCACTAGATTGTGCAGGCTTTGTCTCTGCTTTCGTTTTCAGTCTTGTTGCAACGTTAGTAAAGCTTAAATTAAAAGGCAACTGAAGTTTGATTCATATTATTTATTATTATCATTTGTTTATCTATCTATCTATCTATCTATCTATCTATCTATCTATCTATCTATCTATCTATCTATCTATCTATCTATCTATCTATCTATCTATCTATCTATCTATCTATCTATCTATCTATCTATCTATCTATCTATCTATCTATCTATCTATCTATCTATCTATCTATCTATCTATCTATCTATCTATCTATCTATCTATCTATCTATCTATCTATCTATCTATCTATCTATCTATCTATCTATCTATCTATCTATCTATCTATCTATCTATCTATCTATCTATCTATCTATCTATCTATCTATCTATCTATCTATCTATCTATCTATCTATCTATCTATCTATCTATCTATCTATCTATCTATCTATCTATCTATCTATCTATCTATCTATCTATCTATCTATCTATCTATCTATCTATCTATCTATCTATCTATCTATCTATCTATCTATCTATCTATCTATCTATCTATCTATCTATCTATCTATCTATCTATCTATCTATCTATCTATCTATCTATCTATCTATCTATCTATCTATCTATCTATCTATCTATCTATCTATCTATCTATCTATCTATCTATCTATCTATCTACCTGTCTGCTTAGGTATGTATCTATGCATGCGTACATATATCCAACTTGGCGCGTCCACTTGCTATATTTTTAGCGCTAATGAAAGTACACAGGCTTTTACCTTGGCTCACTGAGTGCTTAATAACCTGCGCAGGGCAGTGTGATAAGAATGTGCGGCATGGAATCCGCTAAATATTTATTAACCGAAACATTCTGTCCAATGCACTGCCAGTCTATTCAGCCTAGCTCTAGTTTTAACACTCCTGCACCAAGCCAGCTAGCTAACAGGCAAAATGCCGCGCCTTCAGCTGCTGCACCTAGCTGTTCTAGTCGGGGTTTTCATGGCCTGTTTGGCCAGCTCAGACTCAGCGGTTCAGGCCGCAGATCAAAAGCCTCATCGGATAGTTCGCGGCCTCCCAGTCAGTGAACTTGCCGGTACTGTTCGTTATGGGATCAGGTAATCAAGCTCGAGTGAAAGTTAGGGAAATTTGTAATTAAGCATTTTTCAGTGACATTTTGATTGACAGTTGAAGCATCGCTACAACACCAACCGCAGACGCAAAATCGTCAAAGACGCTTGACGATGACTTCGCCCGGCTTGCGGCTTCTAACGGCGGTGGCGGCGTCGGCAGTCGAGAGCGACGCCTGCGACATCGAAGACCAAACGGCATCTGACTGCGCTATTAACGATGTGAAAAAACTGCCACAAAGTTTTTTACTTGAATATTTTTTTGCCAACACAATAATGGAGTATTTGCGCCTTATGAACTGACAGTATTTAATCCCCTGCGGAAAATGAAGTATGACTTCCTTGGGTCTCTGGCTTTCATCGACATACTTGGAAAAGATTGCAAGCTCGGTTGCATCATTAATTTCTATCGGTTTCAACATGATTTTGTCTACTCAAGTGACCGTGGCGTGACTATATCTGTGACATTGGCGTGACTATATCTGTGACATTGGCGTGACTAAATCTGTGACATTAGTGTGACTATATCTGTGACATTGGCGTGACTAAATCTGTGACTTTGGCGTGACTATATCTGAGACATTAGTGTGACTATATCTGTGACATTGGCGTGACTAAATCTGTGACTTTGGCGTGACTATATCTGAGACATTAGTGTGACTATATCTGTGACATTGGCGTGACTAAATCTGTGACTTTGGCGTGACTATATCTGAGACATTAGTGTGACTATATCTGTGACATTAGTGTGACTATATCTGTGACATTAGTGTGACTATATCTGTGACATTAGTGTGACTATATCTGTGACATTAGTGTGACTATATCTGTGACATTAGTGTGACTATATCTGTGACATTGGCGTGACTATATCTGTGACATTAGTGTGACTATATCTGTGACATTAATGTGACTATATCTGTGACATTAGTGTGACTATATCTGTGACATTAGTGTGACTATATCTGTGACATTGGCGTGACTATATCTGTGACATTAGTGTGACTATATCTGTGACATTAGTGTGACTATATCTGTGACATTAGCGTGACTATATCTGTGACATTAGCGTGACTATATCTGTGACATTGGCGTGACTATATCTGTGACATTAGTGTGACTATATCTGTGACATTAGTGTGACTATATCTGTGACATTGGCGTGACTAAATCTGTGACTTTGGCGTGACTATATCTGTGACATTGGCGTGACTATATCTGTGACATTAGCGTGACTATATCTGTGACATTGGCGTGACTATATCTGTGACATTAGTGTGACTATATCTGTGACATTAGCGTGACTATATCTGTGACATTGGCGTGACTAAATCTGTGACTTTGGCGTGACTATATCTGTGACATTGGCGTGACTATATCTGTGACATTGGCGTGACTATATCTGAGACATTAGTGTGACTATATCTGTGACATTAGCGTGACTATATCTGTGACATTGGCGTGACTATATCTGTGACATTGGCGTGACTAAATCTGTGACATTAGTGACTATATCTGTGACATTAGTGTGACTATATCTGTGACATTAGTGTGACTATATCTGTGACATTAGTGTGACTATATCTGTGACTTTGGCGTGACTATATCTGAGACATTAGTGTGACTATATCTGTGACATTAGCGTGACTATATCTGTGACATTGGCGTGACTAAATCTGTGACTTTGGCGTGACTATATCTGTGACATTGGCGTGACTATATCTGTGACATTGGCGTGACTATATCTGAGACATTAGTGTGACTATATCTGTGACATTAGCGTGACTATATCTGTGACATTGGCGTGACTATATCTGTGACATTGGCGTGACTAAATCTGGGACATTAGTGTGACTATATCTGTGACATTAGTGTGACTATATCTGTGACATTAGTGTGACTATATCTGTGACATTAGTGTGACTATATCTGTGACATTGGCGTGACTAAATCTGGGACATTAGTGTGACTATATCTGTGACATTAGTGTGACTATATCTGTGACATTAGTGTGACTATATCTGTGACATTAGTGTGACTATATCTGTGACATTAGTGTGACTATATCTGTGACATTAGTGTGACTATATCTGTGACATTAGTGTGACTATATCTGTGACATTAGTATGACTATATCTGTGACTTTGGCGTGACTAAATCTGTGACTTTGGCGTGACTAAATCTGTGACATTGGCGTGACTAAATCTGTGACATTAGTGTGACTATATCTGTGACATTAGTGTGACTATATCTGTGACATTGGCGTGACTATATCTGTGACATTAGTGTGACTATATCTGTGACATTAGTGTGACTATATCTGTGACATTAGTGTGACTATATCTGTGACTTTGGCGTCACTATATCTGTGACATTAGTGTGACTATATCTGTGACATTAGTGTGACTATATCTGTGACATTAGTGTGACTATATCTGTGACATTAGTGTGACTATATCTGTGACATTAGTGTGACTATATCTGTGACATTGGCGTGACTATATCTGTGACATTAGTGTGACTATATCTGTGACATTAATGTGACTATATCTGTGACATTAGTGTGACTATATCTGTGACATTAGTGTGACTATATCTGTGACATTGGCGTGACTATATCTGTGACATTAGTGTGACTATATCTGTGACATTAGTGTGACTATATCTGTGACATTAGCGTGACTATATCTGTGACATTAGCGTGACTATATCTGTGACATTGGCGTGACTATATCTGTGACATTAGTGTGACTATATCTGTGACATTAGTGTGACTATATCTGTGACATTAGTGTGACTATATCTGTGACATTAGTGTGACTATATCTGTGACATTGGCTTGACTAAGTCTGTGACATTAGTGTGACTATATCTGTGACATTAGTGTGACTATATCTGTGACATTAGTGTGACTATATCTGTGACATTAGTGTGACTATATCTGTGACTTTGGCGTGACTATATCTGTGACATTAGTGTGACTATATCTGTGACATTAGTGTGACTATATCTGTGACATTAGTGTGACTATATCTGTGACTTTGGCGTGACTAAATCTGTGACATTGGCGTGACTATATCTGTGACATTGGCGTGACTAAATCTGTGACATTAGTGTGACTATATCTGTGACATTAGTGTGACTATATCTGTGACATTGGCGTGACTATATCTGTGACATTAGTGTGACTATATCTGTGACATTAGTGTGACTATATCTGTGACATTAGTGTGACTATATCTGTGACTTTGGCGTGACTATATCTGTGACATTAGTGTGACTATATCGGTGACATTAGTGTGACTATATCTGTGACATTAGTGTGACTATATCTGTGACATTAGTGTGACTATATCTGTGACATTAGTGTGACTATATCTGTGACATTGGCTTGACTAAGTCTGTGACATTAGTGTGACTATATCTGTGACATTAGTGTGACTATATCTGTGACATTAGTGTGACTATATCTGTGACATTAGTGTGACTATATCTGTGACATTAGTGTGACTATATCTGTGACATTAGTGTGACTATATCTGTGACATTAGTGTGACTATATCTGTGACATTAGTGTGACTATATCTGTGACATTAGTGTGACTATATCTGTGACATTAGTGTGACTATATCTGTGACATTAGTGTGACTATATCTGTGACATTAGTGTGACTATATCTGTGACATTGGCTTGACTAAGTCTGTGACATTAGTGTGACTATATCTGTGACATTGGCTTGACTAAGTCTGTGACATTAGTGTCACTGCATCTGAGGCATTAGTGTGACTATATCTGTGACATTGGAAGGAATAAGTCTGTGGCATTGCGTAAATTTGCTTATCTACCCAGAAAATACTCGTGTAAATGTGCAAGCCGTCAATCAGATTCTTCAGTGACACAAATTTCCCACACTCTTAACTCTACTGATAGTAGCATATTTTGTATTGATTAGTCCGCATGGTCTTAACGTGAGTTTGCACTATGAAAATTCAGTCGGCAGTCTCTATACAATTCCAATTTACCGGATGTTATCCTCAGCTGGCCTTTTTTTCCCTAAATTGATTGTTGACCAAACGAGAATCGGGCTCACCATCAATTTAGCGATTAGAGACAATACAAAGTCTCGGGATGGGATTGACCCCACAATCAGCTAATTCGTTGGCTGTCCATAAATAAGCCTGCCCAATTCAAACAGACTGCTCAAATCTGACTCCACCGCAGCCGTACACTGGTCATGGCGAGCTAACTCTGCCTGCTGCTCTTGCTGTCAGTGCTGATGCCACTGAACTGCCTGGCTGCCTCGAGTTTCGTTGGTTCAGAGACAACGTCATCGCTGCCGCCTGGTGAAGCGACAGAATCCGAAGGAGACTCTCCAACGACTGAGACAGGGCTGACAAGCACGGCGTCCACTACGCCTTACATTCCAGCTAACTCGTTAACGACAACAAAAGCACTTTTAACGACCACACCAACGACCTCACCAACGACCACACCAACAACCACACTAACGACCACACCAACAACCACACCAACGACCACACCAACAACCACACCAACAACCTCACCAACGACCACACCAACAACCACACCAACGACCACACCAACAACCACACCAACGACCACACCAACAACCACACCAACGACCACACCAACAACCACACCAACAACCACACCAACGACCACACCAACAACCACACCAACAACCACACCAACGACCACACCAACAACCACACCAACAACCACACCAACGACCACACCAATAACCACACCAACAACCTCACCAACGACCACACCAACAACCACACCAACAACCACACCAACAACCACACCAACGACCACACCAACAACCACACCAACAACCACACCAACGACCACACCAATAACCACACCAACAACCTCACCAACGACCACACCAACAACCACACCAACGACCACACCAATAACCACACCAACAACCTCACCAACGACCACACCAACAACCACACCAACGACCACACCAACAACCACACCAACAACCACACCAACGACCACACCAACAACCACACCAACAACCACACCAACGACCTCACCAACGACCACGACATCGCCTAAATCGCCAAATTTAGCAACAGCATCCGCCAGTCCGTCCGCAACAACGCCAGAATCAACAGACCAACCAGCCTCCGTTACAACCGATGTGAGGGCGGTAATTCAACAAAATGTCGCCAACTATCTGTTGGAAAGCGGCAACGCGGCGATAATTATAATACCCATTCTATTGGCGGCTGGTATACTGTTCTCCGCGTACAAAATAGTCTCTATGAGTATTAACAAGGGCGTCTGACGCCACCGATTTTTTTCATTGAAAAGTATTTGGGTATAATTTTGTACTGAGTAGTTCGTCCATTATGAGACTGCTTATACCCGATGGAAAATACAAAGTTCTATTGATGAAACAAATATGAGAGAGAGTTTTTGTTTGTGGCTTGTGGAAAGCGTAACCGGAAAGACGGCGGGGTAGAGAGAGAGATAGCGGAGAGGAGGGGAGAGACTGAACTTTAGGCTAACGGGGGGACCACCGCATGCAATCGGTTGAACCGCTTTAGCAGCCGCCCTGTTGCCGCCCTCTTGCAATACGAAGACAACGACATGAAAAAAATTAACACAATATTGGGAGACTCACACGGGAGAGAGCGCGCAGTGGGAGAGAGGGAAAAGAGAACAGAGGAGCAGAGAGTAAGAGAGAAAACAAGGGAAATGAAGGTCGTCCCATTATTAGTCCGAGCGCGTTGGCTTGCCGAGTCAGAGAGCATGATACAGCGCAAACAGAGCGCAAGCAGTTGCACAAGGCACGCACTGTGCAATCCGCGGCCACCCCCCCCCCCCCCCCGACCAAGTTGCACCCGGGCCGCACCGAGGCCAGCCGCCCCCTCCTCTCCCCCGAGCCTCAACACAGCAGAGAGCCGCAGAGAGTTTTGCCTCAACACTGCCGCATTGGTTGGCCGGTTACGCAACGTGATTTTTCCTCGAGGCCAAACAATTTTAACGAAACGCCCCACCTCATCGCCTCTATTATTCAGTCCAGGCAAGCCCACTCCAGGTGATACTAAAGCCCTAGCCTGTTTGGGCTAAGGAAAGAAAGACAGAAGAGCCCTGAAAGAAGCCAGCTAGAAGAAGCAATGCGCTGCAACATCAACGCCTACACTCTGTGCCTGGGCCTGTTCGCCCTGGTCTACGGCAGCTTCGACACCTACCTGATCTCCATGCTCACCACGCTGGAGCGCCGCTTCAACCTGCCCAGCAAGCTGTCTGGCCTGCTGCAGGGCTCCAGCGACTTTGGCTATTTGCTCGGCGTGCTGCCCGTCAGCTTCTACGGCCGGCAGGCGCACCGGCCGCGCACCATGGGGGGCCTCGGGCTGCTCCTGTCGCTGGGCATCCTGGTCATGAGCAGTCCGTACTATTTCTTCGGCCCGATGCCGGCCGCCGTGCTGGATTCGGCGACGGCGTCTAGCGTGCCGTCGGCTGGACTGCTGTGCAACTCGACGGCCACGGTGGCGGACGGCGCCGACCGAGCCGCCGCTCCTGATGCTCAACCGCTAAGCGGGCAGTCCGCGGTCGCCTACTCGGTGCTGGTCTTCGGCGCCTTTCTTGTCGGCGTCGGCAGCACGCCGTTCTGGAATCTGGGCCTCGCCTACATCGACGATCACGTGTCGAAGGTGCGCGCCCCCGTGTACATCGCGGCCATGATGGCGCTGCGGTTCGTGGCGCCGGTGCCGGGCTACATCATCGGCGGCCAGCTCGCCATGCTGCCGGAGAATCTGCTGAGCTCCAGTCGCGGCAGCGGCGATGGCGGCGGCGACACCGGCGTCGGGGCATGGTGGCTCGGCTTCGTCTGTCTGTCCGGCCTGACCGCCTGCTGCTCGCTGACCATGTTCTGCTTCCCCAGGCGGCTGCCCGCGCCAGCCGATGCGCCACCAACCGAGGAGATCGAGCTGGGCGTTGAGAAGCGACATCCACCGGCGGGCGAGCTGGACAAGCCCGACGGCCAGGCCCTGTGCGAAGTCGCCGATGCGTCAAAGCCCGACAGCCAACCTCCAGCCAGGATGGACTCCGTGGCTTCAGCTGAACGCCCAGCCGTTGCAGAGTCGGACAACCCGGATGGACCAACGCCAAAAATCGACCTGATCAACAGCGTGGTGAGCCTGGACCCGTCCGGCCTGGTCAAGACGGGCCTGGCGCACACGCTGCCCCGGCTAGCTAGGAATGTCACCTTCCTGGCGCTGCTGATCGGCGCGGCGCTGGAGTTCCTGGCCTTCATGGGCTTCCTGGCCTTCTTGCCCAAGTACTATCAGGTCTGTACGGATGGGGAGGGGGCTCCGGTCAAGATTTATCTCCCATAGGGGAGTCAGAGCATCGCCTCCACGTTGCCACGCGCGCAGGTCGGCTTCGGAGTGACCACAGGCGAGGCGGGGCTGTACGCCGGCATAGTGGAGGGCCTGTCCTCAGCGCTCGGCACCCTCGGCGGCGGCATCTTCATGAACCGGTCGCGTCTGTCGCTGAGCAAACTGCTGGCCCTAACCAGCGCCGTGTGCTTGGCGGCTGGTTTCCTTGGCAACATCGGGGCGCTGCTGGAGTGCCGAGCGACACCAGAATTCGTGGGATTCGACAGGTACCGCAGGGGAGAAGGGAAACTGATAAAGGGAGATTCAGGAGAGGAGCAGGTAGCGAGGGAGGGTTCCTATAGGATTCAGTGTTTATGAGCTACCCCCTGTGTGATATGAGGCGACACTAGTGGAAAAAATTGCGTAAAGAAAATTAGAGGAAGCGATAGAAAATACGTAAATATTTAAAAGCACTGAGGGAACCAGATAGATGAAAGAGCAAGGCAGAGATATGAAATCAATGTGAATAAGAAGCCAAACTTGTAAGACAGAGGCAAAATCGAGAAGAGAGCAATGGAGAAACAGAAATGAGATACGGACAGATACGAGAGATAAGACAGAGATAGAGAGGGATAGAAATATTAAATGGTAGATATACAAAGAGAATTAATAAAAAGATTGAGCTCGAGAATGTAGGGCTGGGCAGAGATTCAATGCCGATCGTGATGAAGATTTGGCGAAGCTGGTTGAATAAGTACTCGGTAAATAATTGATAAAGCACAGCATTGAGCTACTGAATATTTGAATCCTTCTGAATATTTCTTGACGAATTCGTGCTACAGACCCCATGCTTCATGGCCCGCGTGACTTGCTGCGCATTTTTCTTAACAGGTCTGGGCTAAAAAAATAGTTTGCTCGTAAAAAACTGGCGCCAAATTCACTGTTTACTGGGGCATTAATTTTCTCGCACAGAAATTGGCACGTCGAGTCACATGCAGGAGTAATTAATAATTAATTACTGTTGAACTTTGCACGCCAAGTTCAGAAAATTTTTTAAGCAGTTAAGTTGGATTAATTATTCGATAATTAGTTATTAAATCAAAGTAATTGGGCTTGTTGAAGCGAAAAAATCTTCGATTGGCAACTAGAAAATTTTCTTCTTATTGCTCAGCAAAGCTTTTAAGAACTTTGTTAAATTGTCCTCGAAACGGGAATCAATCTTGATTTTATTAGGTAAACAACTCCAGCAGAGAGGGACTTGTGTTGCTAGGGGGGTGGCAAACCAATTGTTTCGGTTTACGAGATTGATAAATGATGATCGTGATTTACTGCCATTATAGCGAGTCCCATATCCCAGGAACATCCTCTCCCTCCCTGGCAGCTCCTCCGCCTGCGCCGCTTGCGACTGCGACAGTCGGCAGTTCCGGCCGGTGTGCCATGGCAACACGTCCTACCTGTCGCCTTGCCTGGCCGGTTGCACTGCGGCTGCGACCTGGACGGCTGACAACTCGGTGAGGCTCCGATTCGAACTTATTCGATTCTTCAATTAGTTTAGTCAGGCGCTTTAGAATTCTTAGTTTACATATTATTTCGTGCATTACGCAATTGTATAAAATAGATTTCGCTAAATTACGAAATCTACCTGAACTTCCAACATGCAGCAGCCCAGCTACAATTTGTGGCGAACTCTAGGCTCTGGCTACATCGGGTTGCCAACATGTTTAGCTGATGATGCGGCGATGATGTTTAGCTGATGATAGAGCTGCGTGTGGATGGCTGTTGGCTGTCATATCAACACAGATTTTTACCCATTAGGCGATTATGGCTGGGTGATAAGGAAAGGCACAAATGCGGGGGCTCTTGCATGGCAGCAGCAGGGGCAAAGTAAACACACCCTCTAATTCTGACGAGCCGTGTGCACACGTACGGCACGTCTAGGCATGCCAATGCCAATGCAGCAGGCTAAGTAATAAAATCAGTTTAAAAATAGAATTTTATAGTCGCCTAACTGGCAGATTAGGGTCTGAAAGTGTTTTGCATTTCCAAGGTTCCTTCAGAGCAATGCTTTCTGACAGCTCAAACCACGTTTTCCTGTCCAGCGCACTTTGGGAATCTTTTAGATTATTTTTCCCTTCTTCTAAAGTGCCAAGATAGTCAGGAATTTAGAAACATGCCGTCCATGGGTTGTTAAAGCCTTTATCAATCACTTTCACTTTCCCTGATTTGCAATCACTTGCTTTTTCCCTGTCGCAGACGGTGGCTCCTCGATCATCGCTGATGCCCAGTTTCGAAGGATGCGGCTGCGACCTGGCAGCGTCTTCGGCGACATCCACGCTCGCCAGCGTCGCCATGGACGGCTACTGCAGCAGCGGCGGCGGCAGCTGGTGCAGCGCGGCCCTCATCGCCTATAACAGCATCTTCTTCTGCCTGAACCTCCTGGCTGGCGCTGTGAAGAGCATCGTGTGCGTCATCGTCATCCGGTCCATCAGCGCGCGCGACAAGGACATCGGCTTCGGCTTCATCACCTTCGCGGCCAGCTTCTCGTCGACCATATCGCCGATTCTCTACGGCGCCATGATCGACGCGTTCTGCCTGCACCGCGACGCGGCCGGCGGCGGCGTCTTCGCCCGCTGCCTGCTGTACAACGTGGCGGGCATCCGCGTCAGCCAGCACCTGCTCCGGTCGGTGCTGCGCATTCTGTGCGGCCTAGCGTTCGTTGTGGCCACGGCCAGCGCCCGGAGCAACCCGCATATCCGGCGCAACGAGCGCGAGATCAAACGGCAACAGCGTGGCGCCGGCGGCAGCGGGGGCGGCGCTCAAAATGAAATGAGCAGCAACGGAGCCTCTGTGGCACCTCAGCGCGAGGGCTAGTGACCGACTTCCCGTCTTCCAGTAGTTGCGTACTGGTGATGTTTGTTTAAATGCGTTGGTTCAAGACAATTTTTATGAATTCTAACTGTCTGCTCGTTTTTTTATCAAATTGAATGTTTACTGTTTTCTGTAATGCTGCTACAAATATGTGTGCTTTCTGACCGATTTTTTCTTCGCACTTGGGTGCAATTTTTAGCCGGGAAAATTGATTAAAAACTGGTCTAAAATTAGTGATTGTTATACTCGTACTCTCTGGAATTTTGAATCTGTCTGTCACTAAGAAATCTTTGCGAGCTAGTCTGGCCAGTGGTCTTACCGCGTTAACATGCTGTCTAATATAGTCTTTATATCTTGGTGTCGCAATTCGGTGATACGAGCGTATCAACTACCCTCTGGTCCATTAGAACTTATTGTTACCTGCACCCTTTGTACAGTTTACGGACATCCCAATACACAAATTCTGCAAATGTTACAAAGACTGCTCTTCTTTTGTAGCTAAAATTCTTATTATTTTATTATTGAATTTGATGGATTTATGCAACCTCTTCCAGCGTGGTAAAGCCTGCTTCAGAATACAAAAAGAATACATTATCCAATATTTGTCGATTTAAGCTTGCAAGCTTACTCTATTTGACTGACCCGCTAGCAGGCAATGGGACAATTTTAATACATTCCCTGCACAAGCCAGCAGCAAAAACTTTCTGACTGTAGTCACAGTGTTGTCATGCTGCTGACTCACTCATATTTCCTAGAATCGGCTCCATGAAAATAATTTTACTAACGCCAACTTTTTTTCCAGTTTATTAATTGGGTACGAAATAGAACAAAAAGTATCAGTTCAATAACTACTTGTTTATGCAGGAAAAAACGTGGAGGTGACAAAGATCAAAGTACAATGAGCGGTTTGAGTTGAGCTAATGAAACGTTACAACCTACTTAGTAGTAGAGGGTATTGAAAAAAGTGCAAAAAGATAGGGATGTAGGCCTAAAAATTATTATATTATAAATGTTCCAAAAACTGATTTCAATTCTGGTCACAGTCACCGCAAATATTGTGTTCGGATCCTGCAATACATATAGAAAGACATTACTGGGATGAATCGTAAGCAATCTCCCATTCCAAAAATTTGATTCAAAATTGATTTCACTGGAAACCCTTTCGGACTGAAAAGTATCTGCGGTTTTTAGAGGGCTCTTAAAAGATTATTCTTGGAGTGATTTTCTTCCTAATAAGTATTCTATTGATTTTTAAGGAGACTAATCTCGAAGCATTTTTAGGAGGAATGTTTTATAAACGGCCACAGTGACAGACAATTATTTATAGACCCGTAGATAAGAATAACTTTTTCTGAGTCAGCCAGCCTGCATACTTTGTAAACAATGCGAATTGGACCAAAATCCATTGCCAGAATGCGAGGAAACGAATAACAAAAATTAATTCGATTCTTGCACAAAAGTAATGCGCAAAGAATACTACTGACATGCTTCACGTAAGTAGGGGCTAAATTGTATTTTGCACCGAAAACAATAGATAAAATTAGAAAGAATCCTAATACTCGTAACTTAGGTGAAAAAGCTAAAAATACCATTACAACGTACAGGTCTATAAAATTAGATTGCACGCAATTTGGCAATATAGTATGTATTATATCAAAACCATAGAGAACACAAAGTACATACACAAAATTGTTAAATACTGGTACTGTTTGATGGCTTCGCAAGGGTTTTGAGGGTTTCGCGAGTTCAGCGTGCAAAAGGAGTGCAAAGAGGTCAAGCCCCCCCCCCATGAAAGTCAAGATTTTCACGTTAGTTAGCGCAGCCAGTGAAAAAGCGCAGTTCAATAGCGTCTTATCGCGTCACTCAGCATGAGCGACAGCGCAGGTCTCTGCAATACAACTGCAGTGCGGCAGCATCCTCTTGCATTCAAACGCTAGAGATTAACATTTGATTGACAGGCGCCAAAGGTACAAAAACTTCCTGACTTTAAATGAAGCAATGAGAGTATAACCCATCCGAAAGAACTAAACAGCACAATACTCGTATATGTTTTTCTCTGCACTGAGCTGCAGGATTTAAGCCCGGCTTCACTCGCTTCAACCAAATGTGAGTTCAGTGCAGTTTTCCACCCGATTTATTATTTTTACACCATGTTCATATAATCGCATCGGAACAATATTTTTGGATTCATACCATTCTAAGCATTACAAAAAGCAGAAAGGGCGGGCGATCGCCTGACACGAACATCGCATTCTCATTCAGTTAAATCTTCGTTGCGCAAAATCGCGCATTCGCTAAAATAACTTTCTAAGCATGATGCATCCAAATACGAGTCTTAGAAGCTAATTTTATTAAAGTAATTTCGTAGTAAAATCTTAAGAAGTTAGGTGGCTTGTCTTTAAATTATCGATTTAAATGGTCACATTCAGACAACACGAGTCACCAATGATTCCGAGAACTTACTTCCCAGGTTTTCTGTACCAGGATTCTTAGACCTCTAAAAAAATATTTGCTCTCCAATAATGCAGGCAACTCTATTATTCTGAATTAAGAATTTCATTCACAAATAAAACTATTTGCAGTTAGGAAAATATGGAAAAAACTGACAATCCCAAGAAGGAGTCCCTCGGTGTTCAGCAGATGCGAAACATGGACGAAATTTTTATTCAGCTCGGAGTATCAGGGCGTTACAACATCTTCACCCTGATAGTGATCCTGCTAGGTTTCACTTTCACAGTGTCAATCACCCTATCACCGGTGTTCACTACCTCACAGCTGCCTGTCAACTGCACAGATGAAGCATCCAGTGACCAAACACGAAACTTTTCAAGCGACGCGACCGTCGATGCCGTGTTCGAGGAGACCGCAGCTTCCGGGTTCGGACTGGTGTGCGACCAAGCTTACCTGGCGAGTCTGCCGACCAGTTTCTACTTCCTGGGCTTCACCATTGGCTGCGTGCTGTACGGTAGTCTCGCTGACAGGATCGGCCGACTTCGGGTAATCCAGGTGCGCAGCCGTTGACGTCCACGTTCAAGTTCGATGTCAATTGCATGAATGATTCGATTTGAAGAGATATTCGATGGTAAAAAACCGAAATCCCCACCATGCTTTCAGATATCGCAGCTCAACCTGGCTGTCTGCACAATTGGGGCCTCTCAGGCGCCCTGGTTGTGGCTCTACTGCCTTTTTCAGACGCTCGCCGGATGCGGAGACGGTGGCATCACGGCCTGCGGCATGGCTTATACTGTCGAATTTACAGACACTAAACACCGAGGCATCTGGGCTCTGAATCTGTACAACGGCTGCACACTTGGTACGGCTCTGTTCGTCCTCATCGCGTATCTGATCAGGCACTACCAGCTGCAGCTACTGTGCGCCGGTCTGTGCTGCTTGACCTTCTCGTTGAGCCTCTTCTTGCTGAGCGAGTCGCCGCGCTGGCTCGTCTCGGTCGGTCGATTCGGCGATGCCGACCGAGTGCTGCGTCGCATCGACCGAATCAACAACGGTCGAAGCGGCCTTCGTCTACCAGAGGACTTCTCAACAGAAGCTCTTGTGTCAAGACAACGCGGCAGTACCGACACCAAGCCAAGTTCGATTGATAGCTTCCGACGCCTCATTAGCGAGCCCAGTCTCCGTCGACACACTCTGTACTCTTGGTTCCTCTTCTTTGCAGTATCCTTTGTCTACTACGGAGTCACCTTAGGCGTCGGTCGGCTTGGTGGAAACATTTTCATTAACCAGCTGTCTTCTGCCGCAGTGGAGCCTCCGTCCCGTCTCGTGTGCGTCCTTCTCAGCTTACGACTCGGTCGCCGGCCAAGTGTTTGCGGCTCGTTCGGTCTGGCGGGTCTCTGCCTTCTTGGAGTAGCCGTTCTGAGCGAGTTTCCTCTGCTCACAGGTTGGAGGGTCGGTCTGGCTATGGCTGGAAAGTTCTGGATCAACATGGCCTTCGATCTGACCTACCTGTACGCGACGGAGGTCTTTCCGACCGACCTGCGAAGTGCCGGCGTCGGCAGCGGCTCCTCCATTTCTCGAATCGGCGCACTCGTCAGCACGCTGGTACCCGCACTCGGAAGCGTGTGGCGTCCGCTGCCGTTCGTTATGTTCGCTGCGTTCGCCCTTGTTTCGGCCGTCACGGCGCCGTGGCTGATGACGGAGACGCGCGGACGACGCTTGCCTGAGGCGCTCGAGGCAGAGCTTGAGAAGGACAAGGCGATGACGCTGATAGTACAACCGGGAGGAACTGTCGACGTCGAGATCGCCCTGTTGTGATCAATGATCATGAAAAATTCTCTGAGCAAAATTTGCTTATTATGGCTGTGTTTTTTGATGATTCCATCGTTTTGTTCGCGTGTATAATTGATGATTTAAATCAAAGACAAATTAAGTTGTCCTTGATTTAAATATGATTGTATTTATAGTTTTATCATTTTTTTGTCTTTGTGGCTTCTCTAGCTTCGTTTGATGGTTATTGAGTCCCCGCTTTCTCCGATTGCTGCTTCTTTTATTATCCATTAAACGTTACCATGAGCGTATCAAATAATCGAATTGTGGATTTTTAGATCGTACCACTTATCATTGATTATTTTGATAAAAATCGGTTAATAGAGCAAGAGGAAATCTATAGGGACATTAAGAAATAACGTGATTGCGGCTCGGAAGAAATCAATTTCCTTAATTTTGTATGCATATAAAAATTAACTTTCGTTGCAAGAGTCTTTGATAGCGTTTTAAAGGCAAAAATTTTTACAGGGCGGCGATAGAAAAAGTGTAAAATGCATAAATAAAGAAAAGAGAAGTGATGAGGGCACAGACATAGGTGCTGTACCATAGTAAAATACAGTTGATTTACGCTGAGGATATAAATGTATTACTAATATCAATATTTACATTAGAGTAATAAATAACAGATAGGCACGAATTAATAATTTGATGCCATATTCTTGTTTAGTGTAGTTTATTTTTTATTTAGATTATTTAGGAATTTTTTCTTTCTATGTGTTTATGACCAGATTTTTTCCACAGAGATCTTCTGTTGATTTATCTTACGATTTGAACTGTAAGTGCAGAAAACGATAAAATTTTATTTATTAAGGTACTCATTTTACTTGCTCTGACAGCGGGGCTATTGAAATATTGAAATATTTTGAAGTTTTTAATGAAAAAACATTTATATTTATTACGGAATTGTATGGTGTTTGTTTTATTGAAAACAGGTAAGTTTTAAATATCACATTTTGCTGAGGTAAGTCTGCGAACTGTTAGCTCGTTCCAGTTCCAGTTTCTTCTCAGCGAAATCAGCGAATTTGTAAATTATAAATTATAGCAGTAAGTGTGCTTTCGAAAAAATGGCGCCAAAACTTACTTCGAAGCAAGAAGATATTCTTCTTCAAGACTACAGTAGAAGTCTGTCAACAAAATCGAACGCTCTGTTCTATGGGAATGGCCTAATTGTCTCAGCTGTACCTATTAGTAAGTCTTAATTCATTGAAAATTGTGTGTAGGGCCAATTCTTTTATTATGTTAACCCTACCAGCTTCCTTTCTATGATCCATTTCCTTTGTATGACTTGTAATAATGTGAATATAATGATTTAGATTATAACTTTTGTGTCATTCACATTCACATACTATTATACAATAAAATAATTATAAGTAATAATTTTGTTTTGTCCTAAGTAAAAAAATTGCTGGCTGTAAAATTAGTTATTTGTTTTATTAATCAAAGAAATATAATTATCCATATATAATAAATTGTCTTAAAAAGTAATTTTTTAGTTTTTGTCATTAGCTTTTAATTTTATTGTATTATAGTAGCGCAAAATAAATATTTACTTGCAATTGTGCTTAATAAAATAATTGTGCATTTTATGCAACATTATTTCGAAAAAAGTAATTTTGAGCAACCATACATGCACAACAGTTGGCCAAGTTGGCTGATCTAGCCAATTGATTTGTGGTTGACCAAGGTAAGTCACAAAATTGCCAATGAAGTTGCAAAATTGGCAATGTAAGTTGCAAATCTGGTAAAAATGGAAGGGGTAAGTTGCAAAATAGAAAGGGTAATTCACAAAATAGAAGGGATAAGTGGCAAAATCAAGGGTTAGTTATAAGATAGGCAGTGCAAGTGTAAAATTTTGAGGAGAATTCAAGCTAAAGTATAGATATAGAGAAGAAGTGGTTCATAGGACCTTTTTTGGTCTTTTGAACTTTTGCCCCCAGTAAGTCGCAAGTTTTGTTTCAACTAAGTCGCATGGGCTGACCAAATTATCCAAGTTGCACATGGGAGCAATTATAATGAGTTCTCTTCTTCTGCTAGCTGCAGGATGCAATTTTTATTATGCACCTAATTCCAGGATACTATTTAAAGGTTTAGGATGTGGCTCTAGAAAAAATCAAAATAATAAAAAAATCAAGATGCACATATATTCTATTTGCAAAAAAGCCTTGAATTACTCTCAGTGGTGCAACCAGAATTTTGTGAAGGGGGTGGCGGACCCTATGAGTTCGGTTCAAAGGGGGGGGGGCGGTTCGAGTCCGGATGGCTTTTTCGTGAAAATTCGCTTGGTCCCCCCTTACTGCATTTTTCTTCCTTCTCCAAAAAGGGGGGGGCGGTCACCCCCCCGCCCCCCCCCCTAGTTGCGCCACTGATTACTCTTAAACATTATTTATCATGGGCTCAAAGTTATATGCTAGTCCAAAAAATTGTATGTAAAAGTCATACTCATAATATTGTGATTATCTATGATATCAATTGTGCTAAGTAAGGTTTCACCAAGGTATAAAATAATTATGTAACTTCATAAGTACCACAAAATCTGCCAACCCACAGTGCTATTCTGGCGAATCCACATGATGGACCCCTACCAGAATGCGCCGCTATTCATCGCTGTGGTTCTCGGCTGCTCCTACCTGATCGCTTTTGCCTACAAGAATGTGAAATTCGTTGTTAAGCACCGAATTAGCCAGGTTCGCGAGGATGCCATTAGCCAGGAGCTGAGCCAGGAGACGCCCAAAGGCAAGAAGGTTAGCAAGAAGGAGCGCGACGATATGCTGCTGTGGCGCAAGAATGAAGTCGCTGACTACGAGGCCACCACGTTCTCCATCTTCTTTAACAACGTGATCTTCCTGTTGCTGGTGGTGTTCCTGTCGTTCTTTCTGCTGCGCTCCAGCTCCAACCTGGTCAACTACCTGCTGTCCATGCTGCTCTCCTCTGGCTTTGTGGCCCTGCTGAGCACCGGCTCCGGCGCTGGCAAGCGCTGAGCGACGCCGCCTCGCATTGCCGACATCTTCGTCGCACCTGTTGCTGGGAAGCAATTTTGTTGAGATTTCTGGGATTTAAAACTGATTTGCTACTCGACTTTAGTTAATTCTGCTTGTTGATGATCGGCACGGTTTCGGTTCCTCTGCCTTGTCTTGTGCGTTCCTTCGCTTTGTTCTTTGCACTAGTTGTCTGTCTCTGCTCCCTTACATATGTTTATTTCATTAGTCCGATAGATTAGCATATTTATCAAATAGCTAAATCGCCCCTTTTTAATTAGCTCGTACTAATGGTCATTGTGTATCGACTACCGGATATCAAATAATTTATTGGAAACTTTTGTTGTCATCGTTATATCCGCAGTCAGTTTAGTTATTCCTTTTTGAGCTAGCTAAAATTAACTATTATGGACAAACAATAAAAGCCGGCCCGTTTTCACAACCTGCCGGCTGCTTTATGCTGGTCAATAAAATCTGCCAAAAAGCAAAAATCGATTTGGCCATCTGGAAAAATTTCCTGTGTTAAAATATTTTTGTTTGTTAATTTCGTACTAGGATAAGTTAGGGGCTGATTTAAACTTTTGTTATCAGGGCTAGCCATGGACGCCTGTAAGAAACAACGTTGAGATCTACGCACTCCAAAATGGTGCTCCAAAAAAATGATTGAACTTTAATTTCTAGGCAGGCATTTAATAGCAGAATCCTGTAATCCTTTATTTAGTGTAGAAATTATAATACAATTACACATCTAGTCAAGCAAAATTTGATTTGAGAGAATTGTGCGCGCTATACAAGAAAAAAGCTGCCGCACAATGAAAGCCGCGAGATTCAGTAGTTTCACATATCTGCGCTGTGTATCTGAAGTTGAACAAGTTTTTTACAGATCGAAGGACGCATGTCTTTGGTGGGGTAACGTTTGCTGTTTGAGGCCAGACGTCCTTATTAATAAGCTAAACTCCCATCGAGTGAAATTTACATAGCTCCTAATCAAGAAGACTATTAAAACAAAAAACAAATAAAATAATTATCCTCCAAATTTGCTCCTACTGCGCTTTTAATGAGTAGCACATTTCGATAATTGTTAAAATATCTAGAAATTGCATCAATGCTAAATTAGATACTTTCAGCGGCAAAATTCTGCTAACAGACAGACACGGCAGAGGGCTACAATGACGAAATGCTTGGAAAGAATTCTGCTCGGTGGAATTAATAGCTCTAGAGGTCATAGCACAAATTGCATGGGGTGTTTATGGATGGTACTTTTAGCATCTCTGACGCATGCAGTTAGCCACATTTGGATGGCGGGGGCGGCGGTTCTCGCAGCAGAAAGTTGCCATCGATCCAGACGTTGTGACGTTGAAGGACGGTGCGCCACATTCGCGACTCGGCCGATTGCCGGGCCGGCGACTGACTCAGAGACGAGGAGACTGCGGATGAAGCTGTTGTGCGGTGCAGTTGGTGAGATTAACTATAGAGCATCCCCATAGCGCTTTCCCTTTCCCTGCTTACCCAGCGGGCCATCATGATCGCACTGCAGCTGCACGCAGCCAAGGCAGGTCTTGCCGCCGGGCACCAGCCTGTGCTTGTCCCACACCGTGAGCTCTAAGCGGCGCGAGTGCAACTCGGAAGATGAGACGTTCTCAAATTTTAGCACCAGATTCCACACCGGACTGCAGGAGCGGCGAACTGGGGGAGTTCGCAGCTTGCTGGCGGCTTGGTCCGGCAGCAGACCCGGTATTAGGCAGCTGTGGGCGTAAATTTGCAAGTCCTGTCATCAGCCAGCCTGCTTTCTTCCCACGTTAATTGTGCCCGCTTTTTTTCTGCAGTCTGATTAAAATGGGCTTGATTTGGGCAAATCTACTTTCCCCCCGACACCCTTCAAGGCCCCGCCATCCGCTCACAGCTTCACGTAGGGATCAGCCGCAACGGCACCGAATCGCCCGGACGCGAGGTTGCGAGCCTCCTTGATCCAGACCCGCAGCTCGCCTCGACTGGCCACCTGCCGGATGTCGGTGATGCTGACACTGCCGGCTGTGACGTATTTCAGCGACAGAGTCACCTCGCCGATGTACTTCCGGTGAGCCAGCTGCAGCTCGGAAGCGGCTGGCTGGGCTGGCGCCACGAGGCGATGCCAGCGCGCCTCCCGGCTGTCCAGCTGCGCGGAATTGAGCGCGATCTCCAGCTCGCCAAGCAGCCTGTCCGGGTGCAGCAGGGCCGAGCTGTGCCAGGCCGACACGCGCAGCTTCCGGGTCTCCAAGTCCGGCGCACTGATCCGGTACTGAAGCGGGTCGGGCGGTCTCAGTGGATTTGATGCTTTTGGGATCTGGGCTGAGATTAGGAGACATTTGGTGTGGGATAATCTGCTGCTTGGAGTTTTATTTGGCGCGCTGTAACTTGGGTTAAAGTTTTCCTAATTGTGCCAAACAGGCGCTTATTTTATGCAGCTAGGATTGATGTAATGCCAGCAATTACCTTGAGCTTCTCGTCGAAGATGGGGCAAAGCGAATGCTTCTTCACTTTGGTGCGTCGCTTTGCACTGCGCGTTTGGTCCGGAAGCAGGCAGGTCTTCACGTAACTGCGGGGTTCCGTGATTTGCTGGCTTGTTCGATAGTTTTTTGGTTCACTAATCGATTTATCAACCCAAGATTCCAAAGTGGATCGACCTGCACTCACCAATCCGCCCCATCCGCACTCACCAATCCGCCCCATCCGCACTCACCAATCCGCCCCATCCGCACTCACCAATCCGCCCCATCCGAACTCACCAATCCGCCCCCACCCGCACTCACCAATCCGCCTCCCATCTGCACTCACCAATCCGCCTCTTATCTGCACTCACCAATCCGCCTCTTATCCGCACTCACCAATCCGCCCCACCCGCACTCACCAATCCGCCCCCATCTGCACTCACCAATCCGCCCCCATCCGCACTCACCAATCCGCCCCCCACCCGCACTCACCAATCCGCCCTCTATCCGCACTCACCAATCCGCCCCCCATCCGCACTCCCCAATCCGCCCCCCATCCGCACTCACCAGTCCGTCCACCCCCTCCGCGCGTCGGCCGCCGGCAGGTCCTTGCACTCGATGACGTGCACAACAAACTCGGACGTCTTGAAATTGAAATCCAGCGCCAGTTTAACCGCGCCGCAGCCTTCGCCTTGGTCGGCGCAGTTGCCAATGATGTCAGCGCGCCTGATGATCGCGTCGCTCGCCGCCGCAGCCGACGCTGACAAACAGGGCGACGCTGCACGCGGCGACGCGGTGAGGGCGCAGCCGCTGCCTCCTCCAACGGCGCCTCCGCTGTCGAGACTGCGCGCTGCCACCAGCAGTCGCGAATTCGACAGCTGAGGCTGAACCGCTGGAGGATGTCCGTCATCATTGCGAGCCTCAGCCGCTGCCGCAGGCTCCGTTGCAGGTGGCGTTGCATGGAATTTGGATGCTGAAAATTCTGTCTCCGGAGCTGCATCGACTGCAGGCACAGGGGACGGCGACTTCTCGAATATCGGATGACCTTTGTGTTTGGAAGGATCGTTGGTCATCAATCTCACACTACCTAAAGAGTTGCAAGATTACTCAACGCGCGTCTCACCGAAATTTGTCAGCGCGGATCCATTGCCGACTGGAGCCGGCCAGCGCTGGGCCTGCTGGTCGAGCAGGAATCTGACAATGTCTGTTGGGAGGGGGGGGGGGGAAAGTGCTCAGCAGGTTCTTATCTACGGCGCATAGCAAATGGGCAGCTAAAACAACTCATGAATAAACATTGTTGATTGATATTGCCTATTCTAAAGATAAGATGGACATTGCCTAAGTTCTTATTGTCTAAGTGGAATTCAAATATTAACGACAATGTAGTGTTTTGGCCGCGTCATCAATGCAGTTCATGATCAAAATGAACTCGATTGCATTTAAATAGAGGATTCATTTCAGCAATTCAGCTCCAGTCACTCAGTTGCAGATCCAGTCACTCAGTTGCAGATCCAGTCACTCAGTTGCAGATCCAGTCACTCAGTTGCAGATCCAGTCACTCAGTAGCAGATCCAGTCACTCAGTTGCAGATCCAGTCACTCAGTTGCAGATCCAGTCACTCAGTTGCAGATCCAGTCACTCAGTTGCAGATCCAGTCGCTCAGTTTCAGATCCAGTCACTCAGTTGCAGCTTCAGTCACTCAGTTGCAGCTCCAGTCACTCAGTTGCAGATCCAGTCACTCAGTTGCAGATCCAGTCACTCAGTTGCAGCTCCAGTCACTCAGTTGCAGATCCAGTCACTCAGTTGCAGATCCAGTCACTCAGTTGCAGATCCAGTCACTCAGTAGCAGATCCAGTCACTCAGTTGCAGATCCAGTTAATCAGTAGCAGATCCAGTCACTCAGTTGCAGATCCAGTTAATCAGTAGCAGATCCAGTCACTCAGTTGCAGATCCAGTCACTCAGTTGCAGATCCAGTCACTCAGTTGCAGATCCAGTCACTCAGTTGCAGATCCAGTCACTCAGTTGCAGATCCAGTTAATCAGTAGCAGATCCAGTCACTCAGTAGCAGATCCAGTCACTCAGTTGCAGATCCAGTCACTCAGTAGCAGATCCAGTCACTTCATAACTTTTTTAATTCTCGCTTGCACTTTTTCTCACCTGGTGGCTCCTCAGACTGCGCCGGAGCTCCAGAGCCGCAGCCGACGTCTTCATCGACGACTCCGGCTGCTTCGCTGTGCTCTGCGTCCACTGCAGCCGCTGCCGCATCCGGCGGGCTGTCCTTGAACCGCCGGGGCCTCATCTTGTTGAACAGTCTGTAAGTGAGCGGCTGCTGCAGATCCTCCTGCTGATACTGCGGGTCCTGGCTGTCCAAAGAGTTTTGCTGCTTCAAGCTGTTTGACGATCGGCCTGTCGGAGCGGATGGTGACTCGGCGGAGACTCCGGTCAGGCTGCCTTCAATTGCAGCATGAGGAACAGCTTGTCAGCGCAGATGCGACTGACTGCTTTTATCTTATTTAAAACGGGGGGGTCAAGCACACGCCTGCAACGTGAACGATAAGCCTGCGAACCGCCGCGACCCGAGAGCCACGCGCTGCCAGACAGATAAAACGCTGCCTGGGTGGCTCCAGAAAGGAATTGGAGGATAACAGAGGCTGTGCGGATAGCAACAGGTCTGCAGGGTATGCTAGGAGGCCAGCCGGATGGCATGCTGAGGAGCAGCGGACTCGCTACCCCACCACCCCGAATTCTATTGCTTTGTTGCAGCTATGCAGCTATGAATCTACAGCTTCCCAAGGCATCTTGGATACACTGGGGGAGGAGGGGGGACAAGGGGAACGGATGATTGGGGAGGAAGCGCGACGGCAAACAGCAAAGTGACAAGGCATGATGGAGTGTTGGCTGACGAGGCCCCTCACAGTGAACGGCTTCTTGGACACTAAGCAGATGACACACGAGCTCAAACAGAACAGCTCAACAAAATGATTGGGCCACCAGCCACCATTGAATATCAGTATTATATTCTAGCGTACATAGATAGATAGATAGATAGATAGATAGATAGATAGATAGATAGATAGATAGATAGATAGATAGATAGATAGATAGATCGATAGATAGATAGATAGATAGATAGATAGATAGATAGATAGATAGATAGATAGATAGATAGATAGATAGATAGATAGATAGATAGATAGATAGATAGATAGATAGATAGATAGATAGATATATAGATAGATACGAGCGTAGATGCAGCCGAGTTTAGTAAAAGTCTCACCCGACAATCTGTCAAATAGCGAGCTCAGAAAGTCTCGGTTCTGAAGCTGCTTCTGCTGCGACTCCGGCGGCTGCTGATCAGCGCTCTCCGAACTTTTCAACTGATGCAGCCGCCTCAGGCTGAGCCACCGGTAGGAAGCATCGTCGCACAGTCTGGAGTAGGCGAGTGTCGCGAGAGTCAGCGCACATTCAGCTGCAGGTTAGGCACACCAAAATCCTGAATGCTAGTTACTAAATTGCCAGCAACGAATGGAAGACCAAGCAAAACGAACTTGAAGTGCGTCTGCAGGCAAGCAGTCAGTCAGGGAGAAGCAATGCTGGCATTAACCAAAATGCTCAAACGCTTTTGTCCTTATTTTCAGCATCAAGTGAAACAATGCAATAGCTGCACGCGGTGGTTGGGGTCGCCCTCTTCAGCAAAGTCCCCGGTCCGCTAATTATAATTATCCCCGGCTGGCGTGAGGATTGCAGCCGACCAGCTCATAATGGGAGATGTCAGGCAGATGCAGCAGGCCAGCTGCGAGGGGAGCAGGCCAGGGGGGGGGCAGAGCGGCGGGCTGCGCATGAGTGGGGCAGGTGCTCAGAAATCTCTTCCGCTGTTTATCAAGGGCGATTCCCCCACCAGCAATCAACTAATAGGGGTCTGGGGGGCTGGGAATAGGGAGGCCTCCCAGACGGTGTCGGCTTACGTAGAGCTCGGAATTCTGCTGCTTTTAGAAGAAAATTGGGAACAGAAAAGCAATAGCAGGCTGAAAGGAGAGGGCGATGTTTTTAAAGACTTTAGGTAGTTTTGTTCTAGACAGAAGAATAGATGTAGATAGATATATCGCATTATGCTAAAATAAAAGTATAGAATGGATTGCTAGTCAAGCCTGTATGACTTAAGAAAAGGAATGGATTGCTGATCCATCCTGAAACTCGAAACGGGACGCTCGAAAGCTTAATCTGCTCAGTCAGTTAAGCCCACATTGAGACTGTTGAATAATTTCTGTAAGCAACGCCCAGATGAAAGCTGTGCAAACCGGCAACCCCTAAATCGTCCATCCGCATCTCTAATATTTTCTGATTTAACAGCAGCCCAACGCTAATGAATTATGAATGAGAATTGAACTGGCTTAGAGAGCGAGCTGGGAGATTGAGGCTTGCATGGGAGGGGGAGATCGAATGCAGCGGCCGGCGGCTGGATCTGTTCAGTACGGGCGTGGCGGAGAAGCGAGGGGAAAACCGGGATGCTGAAGAGAAGCTGTAGAGGGGATACTGAAGGGGTCTCGGCTTCTGAGGGGGGAAGAGATAGAGAGGCCGCCCCAGTGCATTTGTAGCTGGCCGGGGATTAGGGAGAGGATAGGGAATGAGGCCAGGGAGGAGCGGCTCATGAGCCCACCGCTGGCAATTGTGCGGGCCACGGATGAGGCTTAGGGAAGCTGGCGCTGGTGAGGGGGCGGCGTGGCAGAGGTGAGCTCTGCTCAGGCAGAGATGCCTCATGACGAGGAGTAGCAGATATTTTAAATGGGTAGCGACTGGCGGGCCTGCTGGAATGGCAAAGAAATCGGAGAAATTTAATGTCAGAGGCTGCTGCAGCTAAGAGCGAGAGTGTCTGGAAATTTGATGCGCCCAGAGCTGCAATCTGATTGATTTCCTCCGTGCATACCTGAGGCAATCAATACCTTGAGGCGCGAATTCTTCAACTAGTGGGAAGAAGGCAGCAAGCGATTTTCCGGCTATGGAGATCAACTCCCACCCTCAGGCTAGGGATAGGAGCTAAAAATAGATTTCTAATTTACGAGTATACGCGGCAAACATCTAAATGTACACTGCTAATCACGGATGTGCGTACACTGCAAGCTGGGCCAAAAAAACTCGACAGTCAAGGTGAGAGACAGCAAAATAGAAAGACTCGGGGCCACAACAAGAGTTTTGTTAGAAGGCAACAGTCAGCATTGGGGTAGATCCATCTGGCAAAAGCCAAAATGCAGCGATGGTACTTTTTGTTTCCATTCGCAGTTCTACTTAAAATTTGCTTGGCAATGGGCTATTGAGGGGCACCTGGGAAACGATTGGGACAAAGCAGCTTCCTTCTTTTGCTGCTGCTGCTGATGCTGCCGAGATTTTTCTTCTTGTGCTGTTGACGAGTCATCTAGTGTCCTGGCTGTAAGCCTGTAAAAAATTGTGACGGTGTAGAAGCATTCCCGTGAAGCCCGCTCACTCAGCAGGCTGGTTTAAAATCCCGCTGGTCAATTTGAGGAATCGAGCATATCAAGGCGTCACAGTTGCAGCAGTGGAGGCAGCAATCAGTTTTTTAACTTGCCCTAGTTTGAGGATCACAAATCCCCATCCTACCACATGGCCGGCACTTATTTAATTGATTCCGATCCGCTTGGCAACTCACTTCTGCCGGTAGCGAGAGGCTGGACTGGAATCTTCGGGCCGGCGCGTGCGGGAGCAGCCGTGCTGGTGCACCAGGACCACTGATTCCGTCCGATCCTTGTCGGACAGGAAGCTGATGGTGATGAAATTCGACCCGTCAGCCTCAGCAGCTGCCTCATCATCGTTAGAATCTTCCTTTGCCTCGGCCGACTGCTGGCGACGCAGACGAGGAGGAGCGGGGCGCCGGTGCCGACGTCGGGGCGGAGTGGCCACCAGCGAAGCCGCCGTCGCCGTCGCCGAGGACGCCGAAATCGGCTGCTGCAACTCCGCCACTGTCTAGCCGGGCATGGAGGGCCTCCTGTACGACAATGGTTGGGCCGCGGTTTTGGGGATCAGGAAAGTGACGTGAATCCTCATGGACTGATGGATGGCAGTGGAAGTTCTTAAAAAATATCTTAAAAAATAATAAAATCTTAAAATGTTTTGTTTTAAGTTCTCATTACATGAGGCAAGCAAATTTCTTTAAGAAACTGTGCTTACGAGTACATTGACAATCTTAATTAAGTAACCACAAACTATTAAAAAAATAAATTTTTACTTCACCACAATTCGACTCATTCATTATTTAAAGCGATAAAATATTTCTTTCTAAATTGGTGTTAAGCACAACGTAACGGTTTTAAGATAGCAGCTTTAGAAATACCAGAGGATTTTTTACTAATTTTTGTTATCTAGATAAACAAGAGGAGGGTTTAGGTGGACCCCAGCACAGTTGTTAGTATACAGCCCAGCTTACCAACAGACACACACTGTGATAAGTTCGAAGAGGGTTTAGGTGGACCCCAGGACAGTTGTTAGCATACAGCCCAGCTTACCAGCAGACACACACTATGATAAGTTCAATGAGGTTTTAGGTGGACCCCAGCACAGTTGTTAGTATACGGCCCAGCTTACCAACAGACACACACTGTGATAAGTTCGAAGAGGGTTTAGGTGGACCCCAGGACAGTTGTTAGCATACAGCCCAGCTTACCAGCAGACACACACTATGATAAGTTCAATGAGGTTTTAGGTGGACCCCAGCACAGTTGTTAGTATACGGCCCAGCTTACCAACAGACACACACTGTGATAAGTTCAATGAGGGTTTAGGTGGACCCTAGCACAGTTGTTAGTATACGGCCCAGCTTACCAACAGACACACACTGTGATAAGTTCAATGAGGGTTTAGGTGGACCCTAGCACAGTTGTTAGTATACGGCCCAGCTTACCAGCAGACACACAATCATAGGACTCACACGATGAGGGTTGGCTGGTCCAATTTATATTATAATTTATTCGTAATTTTAACTTCTCTCTCCACTTTGTACTTTTTATGCTCGTAAGACGGATGCTGCACTTCCTTAAACATTCTTGTTTTCGCTCGAGTGCCGATGTATTGAATGCAAGCAGGAAAGAGTGTTTCAGGTTTTAGATACGATGGGGTTTTCCATCTCTTTTGATTTTATATTGTTGCTTTACTTGGACCTAGGCTTAACACAGCTGTTTATCTCACTGGCCAATAGGATAGGTGTGTGGGTTCAGGCATGGAGGGAGGGGAGGCGCAACCTCCCCCCTAAATCTCCAATAGCATGTACATATTACGCAGCTCTATGTACGAGCTAAGTGGTATACTGACCCAGGCATGGCTAGCCTATTAGCCACACGGACCAATAGCTAAACAGTGGGGCTCAGTGGGCTTTGCACAACGAGACAGACTTGTAGGGAGCCATAGAGCTAATCTAGTTTACTTTTCCCGAGTCTACTTGTCCGTAAATGTCACTTAGTGGCCTTGGCATTTAGTTTCAAAGAATGAATTGAAAAGTATTTAAAGTAAGTGCATCAATTAATACTAACAAAGCACTTGAAATCTACTTTAGCTTGCGTGCTCTCGCGTTTAAATTTACGTTTTCATGTAATTGTACCGTTGCAAGTCACTTATTTACATTTTCAACGCTTTGTGTTAAAAAGAAACAAAGTTATTAAACAAAAAATTTGTCTGTGAAAATTTTCTGTGAAACAGACAGTTTGTCTGTTACACACACACTTTTATTTTTTGTTTTTTGTCTGTTTTCGGGTTACGTGGACCTTTGCACTGTGGTTTACATGGACCGAGTAAAAGGTCCACCTAAACTAAAATTCAAACCATTTTTTTTCTGATACTACTTCCAGCAGTAAAATCGCACACACAGTTTCACAGCATACAATACTCCAATCAGATTCCATCTAAACCCCCATTAAACTTGCCAGAAAGAAATTGTGAGGTGGTCCACATAAGGGGTCCACCTAAACCGAGAGGTCCACGTAAGGACGCTTTCAAACGGACAAAAGGTCCATTTAAACGCACAGACACTAACACAGACAGACAGACAGACAGACAGACAGACAGACAGACAGACAGACAGACAGACAGACAGACAGACAGACAGACAGACAGACAGACAGACACTAAGACAGACAGACACTAAGACAGACAGACACTAAGACAGACAGACACTAAGACAGACAGACAGACAGACAGACAGACAGACAGACAGACAGACAGACAGACAGACAGACAGACAGACAGACAGACAGACACTAAGACAGACAGACAGACAGACAGACAGACAGACAGACAGACAGACAGACAGACAGACAGACAGACAGACAGACAGACAGACAGACAGACACTAAGACAGACAGACAGACAGATAGACAGACAGACAGACAGACAGACAGACAGATACACAGACAGACAGACAGACAGACAGACAGACAGACAGACAGACAGACAGACAGACAGACAGGCAGACAGACAGACAGATAGACAGACAGACAGACAGACAGACAGACAGACAGACAGACAGACAGACAGACAGACAGACAGACAGACAGACAGACAGACAGACAGACAGACAGACAGACAGACAGACACACACACACACACACACACAGACAGACAGGCAGACAGACAGACAGATACACAGACAGACAGACAGACAGACAGACAGACAGACAGACAGACAGACAGACAGACAGACACTAAGACAGACAGACACTAAGACAGACAGACACTAAGACAGACAGACACTAAGACAGACAGACACTAAGACAGACAGACAGACAGACAGACAGACAGACACTAAGACAGACAGACACTAAGACAGACAGACACTAAGACAGACAGACAGACAGACAGACAGACAGACAGACAGACAGACAGACAGACAGACAGACAGACAGACAGACAGACAGACACTAAGACAGACAGACACTAAGACAGACAGACACTAAGACAGACAGACACTAAGACAGACAGACAGACAGACAGACAGACAGACAGACAGACAGACAGACAGACAGACAGACAGACAGACAGACAGACAGACAGACAGACAGACATATATACCAGTGTGTGTGTGTGTTTACATGGACTGCCGTTTCGATAGTGCGTTAGGTGGACCACCTAGTTTCTTTAAAAAACTGGCAAAACTAATGCCACTTTGATGCAAAGGCATCAGACTGTTTGTTTATTAGACCTGAGAAGGCTCCAATTCGAGAGAATTTAACTTAATATATTTTGTGTTTACCTGGACCCCGTTTAGGTGGACCACTTATTTCTGTAGGTATAGGTGGACCTATCGATCGTTAGTGGTCTATTGAGGGTTTAACTGGACCCCATCATACGAGGTCTTGAATTACACTTGCTTTTACAGAAGATAAGTCAAATAAAAAAGTAGAACTATGACATTTTAACTGAAGGCCCGAACAGAATATAAACTGATCAAAGCTCTATTTAACTTTAGAACAAATTATTTTGCACCAGTTGATTTGTAAAATTCAGCACCTTAGAAAATTAGTGGCAAAACTAATTGAATTAAAATGTAATGATTTGTGAGCTTGTAAAACATTGTTTATATTGTTGATAGCAATACCGAATTGGAATCAGATTACGACGGGAAACCTACTTCGAGTTACATAACAGTAGTTTTCTATACCTGACCTATTTAGCGATGGATTAAGCAGACAGAAGCACCATGGAATAAGATCGAAAATCTGTGCTGAGGTCCACCTAAACCCTCTTCGAACTTATCATAGTGTGTCTGTCTGCTGACAAGCAAGAAAAAAACATTTTTCTTGCGACTTTTTGTGTTATTATATTATTGTTTAAAAATAATTTTCTTCAATAAAATTAATTCAAGCATATAAATTTAGGAAAATCTGTTTGTAGTCTTAAAAATGTATTTAAATACACAAAGTTAGTCAATGTAACACTACACTGATAGATCTGCTACATCTAACTAAATCTACTAAAGTATAAAACTCTTCAAGTAAAAAAACCTGTTATAACAGAAAATTTGGGACAATAAAATAGTTTTGAAAAATTCCAATCAGTCATTAATTTATGAATAAAATTAATATTTTTCTGTATTATGACCAAGAAAAATTGCTCAAGCAAATCCTGATTTGCTCAAGCAATTGCTGGAAATCCTGAAAATATTTTTTCGAATACTATTCGAATTTATATTTCTACTTTGAAATTCGTAGATTAAATTATTTTTTATTAAGTTTCTTAAGACGTAGAAACAGAAAGATACAAAAAATTCAAATAACTTTTTGCTTCTGAACTAAGCATGCACTTACCCGTTCAAAAAGCTGCCGAAAATGGACAGTTACATTGTACAGGACACACAAGCGCTAAAGCAATCCCAGTAGGTTCTGATTTGTGATAAATAGAATGGCTACGTACCTTATTGTAAAAATCCGCGATAATAAAAATAAAACTAAAAAAACACGTTGAATTTCGTATTAAGGCGCTAAATCTTGGCTCATACGTTCTAACAAATAAAATCGATATTAAAGCATTTAAGTAAATTTGCGCTCATTGTGAGTTCGATGAGTTAAAAATTTTGATGAAAATACAGTTTAACCTTTTAGAGGTGTAAAGTATAATTATGTATAATTATGGTGTCGCAAAAATCTATTTCAGTTTTGCGTGTCGCACTTTGTATTTTGTAATGTTTTTTGATACTTTCGATTACCCTATGATTTAAATTTAATTATATTTAGTTTTTTATCACCCATTGTGATAGAGTGCACGAAAATTATTAAAATTAGTGCGTAAAATGCTCCAAGCAGAAGGATAGTTCGCCTGTCTACGACCAGTTTTGTTTTTTTAGAAATTCAAAGTGTGACGTAGCGACTTGTGTAGCGGTACTTAGCACGCATGAAGTTAGAAGGCGGCAATTGAAAATTTAAATGCAGCTCTTAAGTTGAGCTACTAAACGCGACGCGGCCGCCCCAAGACGCATGAGGGTCCGGAAGGGAGCGGTTCAATGTTTATTTTTTTAATTGATTTTTAAATACACTGTTTTAATTGCCCATGTCCAAGCAACGTACATTTTAGGAAGGGTTCCCTAGACGAGTCGAGGAGTCGATAATTTTTTATTGGGCACCACAGGGATGATGCAGTGGTGCAAAAATCTGCTTCCATTTTTTACGAGTACGTCACAACAAACGAAATGGACTCGTTTGCTGATGTGCCACAGCTCGCGATCATGGCACCGTTTCAAAGCATCAAAAGTGCTTATACACCATGCATTCCGTTAATATCTTTGACGCAAATTTAAGGCTAGCTATTTTGCCTCTGCCGTTAAGCCCCAAACAAGCGTCAATGCTAAGATCTCTTTCATATTTGAACAGGCGTCTATGACAGCTACAAGCTGACTGAGCGATCCCCGACTTCGAGTTCGACTCCATGCTGTGACGCTAACGGCTGTTGAATACCCGACCTTCAGCGCACAAGCGCGGCAGAATCGATAATGATGTATTTACGGCCCCACCTGGCCGTGCTGGCTGCGTGAGTCTGGCTCCAACGCCAACCAGGCCTTGCCTTCCTGTTTGACCCGCCCCCAGATGATAGATTTGGTAGCTTTGGGTGTGGCTGAGCGGCTAAGATCCTAGTGCTAAGACTGGCCCAAGGAGTTTTGTAATGGTAATCCTGGGGTGCGAACCCAGGACCTGCCACCAGCCTCCTGCGGCGACAGACTCCTGTAACTGCCTCCTAACGAGATGGGGCTCCCGGGCGGTGTTATTGCCAGCTGTTTTAGGGCATCAGTCAGAGCACAATAGCCGAATGAAGGGACTCTGTGCAGGGGCATCTAGATGGGCTGACAGGCTCTAACAAGGACTTTCTAAAGGGCACAGGGAGTGTCTTTTCGAGGTTGATTTCGGATTAGAATCTTTAGACTACATCGCTAAACGGGCCATGAGCTGCTACTATGCTAAAAGTACGTATCTGTTATAAGGGGTTTTATCCCAGGTAGAGGATCGCAAGCGCCTAGCAAGGTGAAATGAGCGACTCTTATTGGCTCCTGTCTGTGCACGATTTTAGAGGATTTTGGGGGGATGAAATATTATCTAACTAAGATGGCCAGGGGCGCGCTAACTACTCCTAATCGCGCCACTGGCTTCACATTAAAGTACATTGGGGCGGCTTCCAATCTCAGGCATTGATCCCCACGGCGGCGCACTAGCGGATTAATCCAGCTGCGGCATGGCTTAATGAAGCAATTAAATAAGCAAAAGAATCCTAATGAATTTGTAGATTATTACTATGAAACCTAGATCAGCAACCCAGGCGGCACGATATTAAGTAGATTAACTACGACTATGCCTAGACAAACAATGGCACACAAGGGCAGGAGTTCAAGCAGCAAAGAATGGATGTAACTCACCTCAGCCGCTCGGAGTTCAGCCTCGGGCAGATCGGGGTCAGGCTCGGAGTCGCAGCTGCGCAGGCTCGTGATTGTCGGGTCGCCGCTGATGTCGGTGCTGATGCTGATGCTGATGCTGATGCTGTTGCTGACACGGGGGAATGTAGGGCAGGGAGGACTCTTCTGACCGGAACAGGACTTGGTCGACCGGACAGGTACCGCCGGAGTGTTACGTCGGACGGGGGGAAGGAGGACTCAACTGGCAGGGACAGGACTCGGTCTACCCACCAGGCACTGCCGGAATGTTACGTCGACGGGGGAAGTTACTGCCGGGAGATGCTCGACCGACAGGGGCCAGTCGGGCGAGGCGTCCTGGAGATTCTCGACAGGGAAGATAGCGTCTCGGAGGTCCCGAAAGGTTGGAGATTTCGGGGCGATTTTGGGCTGGTATTTATAGCCCCAAACTCACGTGACAATCACTCGCCACGCGCGTGAGCCGTGACTGCGACGAATCTGACCCGACCTTGGCTGAAATGAGTCACGTGACAGGGGTCGCCGAAGGGTCACAGACGACCCTCGGGGGGGGGGTGGGGCGGTTGCGCAATCACCTAATTAATTATGCAAAACCTTATTATACATGCTAGAAAGATAGGAAAAATACTGCCAGGAAGCTGTGATCACGCTGATTAAGAAATCCTAATAAAATCCCAGACCGGAGGTACCCGGAGAAAGTTATCCCCAAGTACGTTCCGGGGTCACCAAGTTCGCTGGGGTTGCGCAACCATCCGAAAAAGAGAACAATAGGCGGAAGTGGGGTGGGCGTCAAGGTCACCACACCCGTTGCGCAATCTCCAGTGACCCATGAATGACCCCTAACTAGTCTAGTGCCCAGGGGTAGGAGAGGGCTGTTACACTCCTACCCCACCTAGGTAAACAGGCTACAGCACGTTTGAGCAGGGCGCAAAAATGAAAAACTGGGTGGCCAGACCAGGGATCACATCAATACGTAGAAAATTATGCGCCTGTTTGGCAGTGAAGACTTGGAGTTTTCCTAAATTTAGAACAATCTCTATTTGGAGATAGTTTTCCAATTAAAATTAGCAAACGCAATGCGTATCATCCTACTGTTGAATTGCAGTAACGTGCGATGCATTTGGCAATAGTATTTAGCAAATTTTAAATACGATTTTTTTGCTACCTAATAGCATCGGCTCATGACCCAATTTAATCGGTCATGAGAACGAGAAAAAGATGAGAAAAGAGAAAACCAAATTATCTATCCAGAAACCGTCATAACCCCTGGTAAAGAGCACTCAATTAACCTTCTCTAGAAACCCGCATACCCAAACAGATAACAACCAATTACCCTCTATACAAAGCCCCTGTAACCAAATCAGGGAGCAAACAATTACCCTCGTACATTTTCGAGAAGCCCTGATAGTAGTATAGAAAATGCTGACTAAACGGCGATTTTCTTATGGCGAAATACATAGCAAGTACGGTCCCAGCAAGAAAATTTTATGAGACCAATAATGTGCAAGTTTTTACCCCTACCCTATTCAGAGAGAATTACAAGTCTCATAGGTGCCTAAAATTTTCCAAGACAATATAAAGTTCAAGCTCAATTTTGGCCCTGTTTTTTTTAAATTATCGTAGGCCATGGGTTTGTTAATAAAAAATAATTAATAAATTTAAAACATTAAGACATAATTTAAGACAGAGATTTTAGCATAGCTCGTACGCTTTTCTAAATGAATTTCTACGCAAAAAATTTCGTTCGTTTCGTTTCGTTTCGTTTCTAGACTATGCTACAAAGCAAACTCTTTCGAATTCTTAATTCATAAAATACATAAAATTTTACCCAAAGACCACAATGCCCATCTTGCGGTTCTTCAATAGGAAAGCGAGTATACTCGTTGCTACAATTCTTTGCACCATCACATTCAACTCCCCTTTCCAAGTTCAGATCCTAGACTAAATGCAAAAATTGAGTATCCGTTTGTGCAATCCGACATGCAGTATTAAAGCCGAGGTCTCGTCCTTGCAAATAGATTCCTAGTTGTTGTCGCTGCAGGAAAGTATGCTGAGTCTACTTACAATCGCTTTCAAAATTGATTTGTTGCGGTTGCGAGGGTACGCTCGTGCTGATTCTCGATTTACAAATACGCCTTTGCCGCATGTTCGAAATTAAACGGGTTTGTGTCCATGCAACAGTACATGCAACAGTATAGCAAGCTAATCGTTCATTTCACTTGTCTCAACATGCACGAGTTATACGCTCGTATGCACCTGTTGTTCGCACATAAATTGAGAGCTTCGCTGATTGAAGCTCTGCACAATGTTTACACTTGTCTTGAGCAATGTATTAACGTCTAGTAGCAAAAGCCGTGCACCAAAAAGTCATTTCAGCGTGCGTGTGGAGCAGTTTAATTTTACCTGCTCAGCTACACATTTTAATTAAATAACTTGCGAGCGACTTGCTAGCAAAACTTTAAACAATAGTCAATAGTAAAAGATGAGTTAATTTACAATTTAACTGCTTGTAGCGAAAAGAAAAATAATTTCTTTTCTATCCTCTCTGTCCGCGGGACTTGCTATGCTTTTCACCATTAAACAAACGTATTTGTGTCATCCAGTGGCTTTCGAAATTCTCTCTGTATAGGGAAGGGGTAAAATTAAAAAAATAGTGCACGTTGTTGGTCTTGTAAAATTTTCTTGCTAGGGTCTTACTTGCTCTATATTTCACCATAAGAAATTCGCGATTATGTCATTAAGTGGGGTTTCTGCTGGGTGCTTACTATGTATTTCACTTTAAGAAATTCGCGATTATGTCATTAAGTGGGGTTTCTGCTGGGTGCTTACTATGTATTTCACTTTAAGAAATTCGCGATTATGTCATTAAGTGGGGTTTCTGCTGGGTGCTTACTATGTATTTCACTTTAAGAAATTCGCGATTATGTCATTAAGTGGGGTTTCTGCTGGGTGCTTACTATGTATTTCACTTTAAGAAATTCGCGATTGTGTCATTAAGTGGTGTTTCTGCTGGGTGCTTACTGTGTATTTCACCATAAGAAAATCGCGGTTGTATCAAAATTTTTTACACTCCTTGAAAACCCAATGGGGGGGGGCATCCATCGACTAAATACTCATAAAGATCCTATTATCCTATACTCCTAAAGACAGTAGTAAGACATCAACCCTCGTTAAAGGTGCAAATTTTTTTTGTGTCCAGTCAATTACTTTTGAAAGGAATGGAACAAACATATTTGTCAAAAATTTTTGCCACTTTAACCAGATTAGAAGTCCCAGTCAAAGACTATTTACATATTGGAATCAAGGTGTATTTTTCCAACTTATCGTGCGTACTGATTAACCTTAACAAAAGGCACAAGGCGGCAATTATGAAATACAAATAAAAAACCATGAGTTCGCATAAAAATTCAAAAGATCGACCTTATTAACGGAGCTTCTCTGGTTGATAAATAGTTTGCTTGCGGAACAAGGTTAGCTAGAATGGCTTCATTGGGTTAGTTACGAGCTATCACTACGCATTGGTGAGATTTCAAACTGACTGCTGATTTATTATGAACGGTAAATAAATTAGCCAAAAATTACTAGTTTTGAATGAGCACAAAGAAGGCAACCAATTTTAGGCGCCAAAAACAACTTGGAAGTCGATAGATTTGGAAGTCCATGGCCCGGCATTCATTCACTCTACTAGCACAGAATGTTGAGCGCAAGTGCACTAATTTTTTGGCTGCTTCTATGGAGCTCAGCCGCTCACAGCTCGGGCGGCGGCGGCGGCAGGCTGGACAGACGGACCAGAAAATTTCGCCAAACAATCTGATGCTCATCCTGAGCGCCCAGGCAGAACAGGTTGGTCCGACGCGAGTCCACCAGGTCATAAATCTCGTCGGGCAGGTTGGCGCCGTCATCCAGCACCAGCAGCAGCTCGCAGGACTCGCGCTTGAAGCCGGCCAACAGCATGCGCCGCTCCACACTGTCCGGCTGACTCAGCCTCGCCGCCATGATCCGCCCGATGAAGAACACGACCGCCCTGACGGAGTTCTGAAGAATATCAAAAAGAGAGAGAGAGAGACATCTGCGATTTGAATGGAGACTTTGCAGAGCTCAGGCGGGCAACAAACAGCAGTAGCAAACACTATTACTGATGGCATGGCACCTAAGCTGAAATCAAATCATAATTCTGGTTTACTACAAACTGACGCGGCTTTTGAACAACAACTTGTCACGCCGGACATCCACCGAGGATCCTTAACTTCAGACGATAAGTAAAACAGGGCTTTAACATTCGCTTCGAAATCACCCAATTTCTTTCACTCAGGCATACGATTAACAAAGAGCGACCAAGCAAAAGTGTGTTTAAAACATTTCTCTATCAATCTATTACCTCTAAATAAATCCATCCATCTATCAACTTATCAATCAATCTGTCTGCACTAAACACTCACGTGGTTGAGCTGCTCGTCAGCCAGCAGGCTGAGCACTTTTTCATCGCTGCCGAAATATCTCAGCCGAGTGTCCACGTCCGAGCAGTAAGGCGCAACAAAGACTCCATAGTCGGCTAAGCTGACGCTCTCTGTCCGGTCGCGCTGGAACATGCAGATCAGGCGGGTCAAATTCACGCTGGGCCGCCCGTCGGGATATTCGTCAACAACAAGCACGCAGGAGCGCAGCCTGAGCACTATCTGCGTGGCGACGCTGCAGCTGGCGGCGTTGCCATAGGGCGGCAGCAGGCTGCGCAGGAGGCTGCGGACGAAACCCGGCGACCGGGGCTCCGGGCTGAGCGCCGGCTGGCTAAACGAGAAGGCGATGAGCTGGCCGAGGCGCTGCAGCTGGAAATCGTCGCGCGGCTTCAGAATCGACAACAGGACGTCCCGGACAGTGCGATGTCTCAGCTGCCGCAGGGCGGCCCGGATAATGTCGGACTGACAGGGTGGAGAAGGCGGAATGGGTTATGATGAGCTCTGGCCCACCTGAGCATCTTGGATGCTGGAGGTTCCCACCTGAGGATCCGGGAGGGTGACGGCTCCAACTTGAGGATCTGGGAGGGTGACAGCTCCTACCTGAGGATCTGGGAGGGTGACAGCTCCTACCTGAGGATCTGGGAGGGTGACAGCTCCTACCTGAGGATCTGGGAGGGTGACAGCTCCAACTTGAGGATCTGGGGTGACAGCTCCAACTTGAGGATCTGGGGTGACAGCTCCAACTTGAGGATCTGGGAGGGTGACAGCTCCCACCTGAGAATCTGGCAAGGTGGGAACTCCCCAGCTATGAAGATCTCGCAAAGGTCCTGAGGAGCTGGCCAAGCGCAAACAGCCATTCTAAAAAAGCCTCACTGTTTTATCAAACCGATCCAGCTGATGTAGCCCAGCCAAGGTCAGCAGGTCGGCGTAACCTCGGGTGACGTCACCGCGGTGCGCGTCATTCAGCCGATTTATGTAATCCTCAACCAGCGGCCGCTTAGCGCTGAACGTGTCCGAATAGAACAGCTCGAATGGGGACTGCAGCAGGCTGGGGTGCAGGTCCCTGTCCAGAGTGGCAGCCGTGATGAAGCTGCCTGGCTGCAGGTAGCGCCGAAGCGAGTCGCTGAGCATGGCTCCGACTAGTTGATTGATGCTGTGATTCAAAGCAGCGAAGCGCCGATCACGAGCTGTTATGCGCTTCAGCTGATTGATAGAGGCCTGTGGAAAGCGAGTAGACAGTTAAACATCATAAAACAGCTAAGATTGAAACTAGACTCAAACTCAGAGACTTTCTCAAGCATTACCCGGCTGCTCTCCCAGAGTCTGAATAAGAACTTCTTGGGATCATCAAAAGCCTGCTGATCGCACAGCTGAGGCTCCAGAATGTCGCTGAGGTCAGCCAAATCGGCAGCACATTGCTCAACATTGCACACAAAAATGGCTCGATGCTTGTGAGCGACACTGCTGTAGCTAAAGTAATCGATCAGAACATCATCAAAGATGGCAGGCTGGTCAGGCAGCTGGTTCAGTAGCGGGGCCTGGACCCCTTCATTTCCACTCATAATTGTAGCTGAAGGTGGCATTGTGTGGTTTTACTTTAGTGTAAAGTTTGATGCCTCTTGGTTGAGTGGCCAGAGTGAACAAAGGCTTGCATACACACTAAGTTTTCATTCTTATAGCTATAGATTGAGCCTATCATCATTTTTAATTATATCCAAATGAATATTTGATGTAAGTGATAAATGTAAGGCTTGATTTACAGGATACAAATAACCTTTAGGTGATTATTATAAAGGTATTTATTTTATAATATTTTTTTTGATATACAAAGAAAGTCTATAGGGACAAAGTAAGGCAAAATAAATATATTGTTTTTATGCTTTTATATATTTTTTACAAGAAAAGAATGTTAAACTATGAGGTCATAGTCACTTTATTTACAATCTCAACAAAAAGATCTTTTGTCTTCCCTTTTCATCTTTTGCTTGGATTAAAAGTTAATTTCAGTTAAAAATATTTTATGTAATATTCAAGACTATTACTTGTTTAAATACATATTATCAATTATGGAAACAACTAGAAAGATTTTTTTTCCTTGTATTGTATACTTCAATAAAAAGAATGAAAAAGTTTATTACAAAAAATATTTTAAGACCCTTTAAGTTTCCTACGAAATGTAAATTTTAATGATACATTAGTCATTACTTCTAACACTAGGTTGGTAACTGCTTTCGTTATAGCAAAGCATAATGCAATTAATGAATGAATAACTTATGATCGTTATGGCCAAATTATAGTGCAAATAATGTACTGCTGCAGTAAAAAACCTGGACTGGACTTGAAGAAAATAAATATTGGGTTGTTAAGTTAAATTAAAATCGTGAATTAGTGGGCCAGTGCGTTTAAAACAAAATTAAGATAATTTTTCTCATTGTTCTGCGTTTCCTTTCCTTGTAATTAGTCAGTATAAAGTAGCAGAGTATTAAAATTTTGTTATTCTGAAAAATACGGTACTGTTACTTTAAGATTGAAATCTTCACATTATGTTGAGAACTTGAGATTATGTTAAAGCCAACGAAAACTCAAGGAAACCTTCAGTACTTAAAGTGTCCTTGCGAAAACTCTGCTCTGATTGGGATCAAATAAACACATAACTTTGTGTTATGGTTAAAGAAAAAATATTTTTAGTACAATTCTCCTTCTGCACCACTTTCTTTGTGAGGCACAAGATCTCCTACTGAATTTGCGTATCCATTCTAATTGATCATTCTAATGATAGCAATGAATGAATGAATTCTAATAAATGGCTGTTATGCATAGAATTAAAACAATAGGCCTAGAGGAAAAGACATTAAAGTAAAAGCTACACGTTTTTCTTAAGTACGAGGTACAACAAGAATATAGAAAAGCAAAGCTGCTCAAACGCAAACCATAGACAACCAGCCAGAACAAGGATAATGGAAGTTTAATTGTTTACAAGCGCTTCGCATTTATTGAAGTCATTTCGGCTAAATTAGGACTCATAAGCACGCAAACTAAGCCTCTAATAATTTTTAAATAACACGGTTACGAAGCATAAGCCAAGCAGCACAGAAGAGCATCGACATTTAATGATGAGAAATAGAAAACAAGCTGGCAAGCCCAAGAAAAAGGTGACCTTCATGAAGCGCCGACAGCTGCGCCATTCCAGCTGCGCGCCGGAGGACTTTGAAGCCATTTTGGAAGAGGCTGCTTCGACTGTGGAGAACCCTGAAGAATGCAAGGCTCCAGCGTCGGATGCAGCGGAGGTGATTTCAGCAAATACAATTGCTGAGGCCTCACCATCTGGTGACGGGTGTGTTCCAAAGCTCCCAGATGCTGATTCTTCTAGCAAAGCCAGGTCCGCAGCTGAAACTCCACCGTCTCCACCACCAGCGCTTTCCCCGACAAAACCAACGACACCGCCGCAGCAGCGGCAGCCAGGTGGTAAGCCTGCCACACTGATATCTGTTGCTGAGCGAGACGCGGAGACGTCAGCCACCCTGCTGGCGGTGCCCGCCGCAGCTAAGAAGCTTGGCCTGCCGAACTGTCGCAAGCAGGTCGCTGAGCAGCGAGTCCTGCTGTCGCACCGTCGCCCGCCAGTTGACGCTGTGGACAACAAGGCCGTGGTGGAGCAGATGATGCAGCGCCTCAGCGACATGCTTCGAACGCTGCATCCGCCCGGCGGCGAAGCAGCCGCCGGCTCAGCCGCCGACGAGGACGTCGAGGCAGCTGCGACGATCGCTGCCACCCCATCGCCGAGCGCTGCCCGACTGCTGGCGAACTGTCAGCGGGGCGAAATTCCCGAGCGCTACCGGCAGCTGCTGCGCCAGCTGGTGGCGGGCAACCGGCGGCAGCGCTCAGGGAACGGAGGCAGCCGCCGGCGATCGGAGTGGGAGAAGAAGCTGCTCTACGAGAAGTGACTCACGAGTGGTTGGTCGGGTCAGCTGAAAACTGTAGTAATAAATCATAATTTCATTTTTCATACTTACTGCACCAAACCTTTACTGGCAAATTGATTTCGCTATCTTTACGCGTAATTAAACTAACTTAATGCCCAGTACGCCGAATACCGCAGTACCCACGCTAGCAGCCGGTTGGATGGAACCAGCCGCTCTCATAATATAGAAGAATAAGAGAACCCATTGGTGTTTCACATTGTCTGGCCAGCTCGTTCATCACATATAGGCTGTGCAATGATCTCAATGACACTGACGCATGAACGACTGCCTATAAATAGCTTTGTTTGTTTACTATCAGTGTCCGCTTTGCAAGACACCTATAAATAGCTTGTCGAAACTCGGAATCGACTTCTAGAAAAAGCTTTCCAGATATTTCTGCTACAAAACGGACGCTTTAAGTTACTGTTTCCAAGTAATCAATGTGGTTAATTACTTGATTTTGTGAATGCTGTCACAATTTTAAGACATTCATCTGTAACGATAAAAGCTTTCTGTAGATGCATTTTAGCTCGTAGCTCGGTGCGAAAGTTTCTCTAAGCTTGGCTTTGTAATTAAGGCCGTGACATGCTCATAAATTAAAATCATGAAATGAATTCAAAGGTATTTTTCAAAAGCTGAGAAAACCGCCAGCCAATTGCTCAACCGAATCATTTAGATGGGGCTTTCATGGGATATGAAAGCAATCAAGTTCTAAATTTAAATTAAACGTCATCTGGAATGAAGCCTAGGCGGCTAGTCCAATCAATGGAACTATTTTTGAGTCCAAATCTAAAACATTTTTGAGCAGCCGAGAGCCAGTCTGAGTTCAGTTTCAGGACCGCCTTGGCGCCTTGGCCCGCCATCCGGCCGATCTTGCGCTCCGCTGACTTCGCGCTCTCCTGATCTGCCGGCTCAGGCGGCCGCTGCGACAAGCAAATCCCAGTCAGGCGGGCCCGAAAATTGCTTCCTAATCCCCTCATTCGGCGGTCGGATTAGCTGCTGTGGAGGGCTGGCATCCCCATTGGCCGACGGGGCAGTTCCCCAGACTCTTCGCCGCTTCATCCAGCTATTAACGAGAGGATAAGCCAGCCACCAACCGCCAGCCCGGCCTTTGTCGCATCAAAAAGCAGCCGCCGCTCCTGCCGCCTTCGCTCAGCCTCCAAGCCTCCCCTGAAATTGTTCGGCGATTGTTAGCCAGTCAGCAGTTTGCCGCATCCGCCTGTCTCTTGTCTTGAAGCTGGCGATCCGTGTCTGAGATATTCTGTAACAAACCCACGGCGACCTACGAATTAAGCAGGTAGAGATAGTTTGCTGTGTAATTTTTTAATCTCTCAACATTAACACAACAAGTTTTGCGAGAGTTGACGCGTAAAAACTAATTCTCTAGCTGGGAAAAAATAGGGATTAAAGAGATTCTCTGCAACTGACAGATCCCAGGCCTGTCGTTGGCATCTGACGCCGCCCCCGGGGGCCGAGCCGCACTTCAGCTCGGCTGCATCGCCATCCATCAAGGCCTGCTTTTAGGGGAGTCGGGAAATCGCCCGCCCCACTCGGCCTCAGCTGCCGCAGGGTCTGATTTCTGATTTCACATTTCAGATTAAATTTCGTTTGCCCAACTTTTTTCGTCGACTGGGGAATCCGAAAAAATACAGTTGAATAACTGCGCATTGTTGGATCATCGATCTTTCGGAGCGCTAAGCAGACTTGAAACAGATATCCTTCCGCTGAAGCTCAGAGGATGTTTGATCACGGTCTGGGCGATGTTGAACAAGGAAGTCTCAAACTAAAAAAATAGCAAGAATTATTTTCTTTCACGCAGTGGGGAGTGCTGTTCTCAGGCAGCACGCGGGAGCCGCAATCCGAGAAGCGAATCTTTCCTATTGTAAACGCGCCGACCCTGTTCAAAAACCAATCCCGGTAGCGGGAGTCGCCTGTCAGGCCGTCTGGGTCGCATGACTCTGCCGCTCTGAATAGAAACTTGGGCCGCAGGGGGGACCGGTTGGAGGCTGGGACATGAGGCTGGGACATGATGGATGCCGGACTGGGAGGGCAGCCGGGCCAGGTGCAGCCGCTTGGACCGGATGCGAAGGCAGGCGTAGCGTGCCGCTGCTGCCACCGCCGCTGCCGCTGCTGCTTCTGAAAGACGCTGGCCGGGAGGGGCAAGATAAAACTCTGTGGCCAGAAAGTCTCCCATATGCAGCGCATGGTAAAAGCAGCACGAAATGAAAGCTGAGACTGGGCCTTGTTCAGCGGATGTCAACGGGTTTGGGCTGCTGAATCACAATGGGAAGTGTTTGGAGAGTTGGGCCGTTTCAGATTTGGAAACTGGGGCCTGAGCAGAATGATATGAATAAGAATTCAGATCCAGGCAGCTGCTCAGTGACACAGCAGAGATAAGATGGAAAATACTGACTGACTGACTAGCTCGTATGCAGCTGATTCTGCGGCTTTCGTATACCCATTAGATGGCACGTTAATTGATGGCGGGCGAGGTGGGCTGCTCCGTTAGCTCACCCTTTTATGATTAATTCATTAATTAACACAGACTTCAGCAATTAAATTTGTTTTTTTAATTTTTAAAGGGAAACAGAAGCGCGCAATCATGGGCTACAGTGAGTTCGAGGACGGCAAAGCGGAACGAAAGCTGGGCTACCTCGAGCGGGCTCAGTACGCCTTTGACAACATGACGGGCATGCGGAACTCGAGGAAGCTCATCCTACTGATTGTCTTCATTGCACTGTTCCTGGACAACATGCTGCTGACCACAGTCGGTGAGTCTGTCTGTCTGTCTGTCTGTCTGTCTGTCTGTCTGTCTGTCTGTCTGTCTGTCTGTCTGCCTGTCTGTCTGTCTGTCTGTCTGTCTGTCTGTCTGTCTGTCTGTCTGTCTGTCTGTCTGTCTGTCTGTCTGTCTGTCTGTCTGTCTGTCTGTCTGTCTGTCTGTCTTAGTGTCTGTCTGTCTGTCTGTCTATCTGTCTGTCTGTCTGTCTGTCTGTCTGTCTGTCTGTCTGTCTGTCTCTCTTTCTGCCTGTCTGTCTGTCTCTCTGTCTCTCTGTCTGTCTGTCTGTCTCTCTGTCTCTCTGTCTGTCTGTCTGTCTCTCTGTCTGTCTGTCTGTCTGTCTGTCTGTCTGTCTGTCTGTCTGTCTGTCTGTCTGTCTGTCTGTCTGTCTGTCTGTCTGTCTTAGTGTCTGTCTGTCTTAGTGTCTGTCTGTCTTAGTGTCTGTCTGTCTTAGTGTCTGTCTGTCTGTCTGTCTGTCTGTCTGTCTGTCTGTCTGTCTGTCTGTCTGTCTGTCTGTCTGTCCATCTGCCTGTCTGTCTGCCTGTCTGTCTGTGTGTGTGTGTGTGTCTGTCTGTCTGTCTGTCTGTCTGTCTGTCTGTCTGTCTGTCTGTCTGTCTGTCTGTCTGTCTGTCTGTCTGTCTGTCTGTCTGTCTGTCTGTCTGTCTGTCTGTCTGTCTCTCTGTCTGTCTGTCTGTCTCTCTGTCTCTCTGTCTGTCTGTCTGTCTGTTTGTCTGTCTGTTTGTCTGTCTGTTTGTCTTTCTGTCTGCCTGTCTGTTTGTCTGTCTGTTTGTCTGTCTGTCCTGTCTGTCTGTCCGTCTGTACTTTTGGCATGTGCAGACTTTTTGCTGATTGTCATTAGAGTTACCAGAAAAAGACGCACTGGATTGCAGAAACTATTTTTATGGAACTATAGACCTAATTGAAGCTATTTCGGATAGCTCTGCAAAGATCGCCAGAAAGAGGCAAACCTGTAAGAGCCAACGCATGGTTCATACGCCGAAAGAAATGCGAATAAAATGTGGCCAACAGGCAGCTGAACAGCAATGGCCTTCTGCATCATTTCCGCTCACCCGTGATTGCTTGAGCCTCTCCTCTAGCTGACCCACTCTCCTGTTTGTGTACTGAGGGGGCGGTGGTCTTGCCATAGTTGGCCTCTTCTAAAAGAGACGGTCAAAGGTTGAAATCTTGCTGAATAACTAACCATGACGAAAAAGCATTGATGCTTGTTCAATGCTAAAAAGTTAATGTTAAACTATGCACAGATAGACAAGAGACTGGCAGAGACAGGGGAGAGAGACAGGCAGAGACAGGGGAGAGAGACAGGCAGAGACAGGGGAGAGAGACAGGCAGAGACAGGGGAGAGAGACAGGCAGAGACAGGGGAGAGAGACAGGCAGAAACAGGGGAGAGAGACAGGCAGAGACAGGGGAGAGAGACAGGCAGAGACAGGGCAGAGAGACAGGCAGAGACAGGGGAGAGAGACAGGCAGAGACAGGGGAGAGAGACAGGCAGAGACAGGGGAGAGAGACAGGCAGAGACAGGGGAGAGAGACAGGCAGAGACAGGGGAGAGAGACAGGCAGAGACAGGGGAGAGAGACAGGCAGAGACAGGGGAGAGAGACAGGCAGAGACAGGGAAGAGAGACAGGCAGAGACAGGGGAGAGAGACAGGCAGAGACAGGGGAGAGAGACAGGCAGAGACAGGGGAGAGAGACAGGCAGAGACAGGGGAGAGAGACAGGCAGAGACAGGGGAGAGAGACAGGCAGAGACAGGGGAGAGAGGCAGGCAGAGACAGGGGAGAGAGACAGGCAGAGACAGGGGAGAGAGGCAGACAGAGACACAGGAGAGAGACAGGCAGAGACAGGGGAGAGAGACAGACTGAGACACAGGAGAGAGACAGGCAGAGACAGGGAAGAGAGACAGGCAGAGACAGGCAGAGACAGGGGAGAGAGACAGGCAGAGACAGGGGAGAGAGACAGGCAGAGACAGGGGAGAGAGACAGGCAGAGACAGGGGAGAGAGACAGGCAGAGACAGGGGAGAGAGACAGGCAGAGACAGGGGAGAGAGACAGGCAGAGACAGGCAGAGACAGGCAGAGACAGGCAGAGACAGGGGAGAGAGACAGGCAGAGACAGGGGAGAGAGACAGACTGAGACACAGGAGAGAGACAGGCGGAGACACAGGAGAGAGACAGGCAGAGACAGGGAAGAGAGACAGACAGAGACACAGGAGAGAGGCAGGCAGAAACACAGGAGAGAGGCAGGCAGAGACAGGGGAGAGAGACAGGCAGACAGGGGAGAGAGACAGGCAGAGACAGGCAGAGACAGGCAGAGACAGGGGAGAGAGACAGGCAGAGACACAGGAGAGAGACAGGCAGAGACAGGGGAGAGAGGCAGGCAGAGACAGGCAGAGACAGGCAGAGACCGGCATCGAGCGCCATTCCGGGCCCACAGTGCCGATCATCCCGGACTTCCTGTGGTACATCAAGCACCGGGACTACAACTACACGGCCGACTGCATCCAGCTGGCCAAGAACCAGACCATCGCGGCCCGGCACTCGCACCAGTTCGGCAATTCGTCCGACGAGTTGGCCAGATGGGTGGCCGAGGCGGGCGCCAGGGCGCACCAGTCGGTCTCCAGCAGGCTGGGCGTCGGAAGCGGCTTCGGCGCCAAGTACGACTTCAGCCGGTACTACGGCCGGATTCCCGTGCTGCACGGCAGCGAGGCTGACGAATTCTTCGTCAAGCACGTCGGCGACATACGGCTGAACAATTCCGAGATTCGCGACTGCTTCAAGGAAGCGGACAGCTGGCGGCACAACCAGCTGGTGGAGATGAACGGCCACGTCGGGATCATGTTCGCCGCCAAGTCGGTCATGCAGCTCATTGTGAACCCGTTTGTGGGGCCGCTCACGAACCGGATCGGCTACTCCATCCCGATGTTCTCCGGCTTCGTCATCATGTTCATCTCAACCATCAGTGAGGGCTGTTGAGCCTCAGTGGCTTGGGATGACTGATTCAGGGATTTTTTTATAAAATTCAGATCATCGATTTTATAGAATTATCGAATCAATGTAATTATCGAGCAAGTGGAATCATAGAAAAGTTGGATTAACGGATCAATGAGTCCATAGGATTATCGAGTCCATAGGATTATCGAGTCCATAGGATTATCGAGTCCATAGGATTATCGAGTCTATAGGATTATCGCATAGGATTATCGAGTTCATAGGATTATCGAGTCCATATGATTATCGAGTCCATAGGATTATCGAGTCCATAGGATAATGAAGTCAATCGGGTTTTACAGTCAATGGGATCATGGAAAAATGAAACGGTTGATTGAAGGGTTATTGAGTGTCTATAATTGGTCGATTAATATCTAGCCAATTTGGTTATAGAGAGCTAAGCTTTTGCTAATTTGCAGTATTCGCTTTCGGCGAGTCCTACGGCGTGCTGTTCGTGGCTCGGGCTATCCAGGGCATCGGCTCCGCCTGCTCGAGCGTGTCTGGTGAGTGCACCCGGACTTTCTGGGAAAAAATTGTCGCATCAATCAATCAATTCTATTAAAAAATAGCAATACCTAAATAACTGCTTAAAAAAAAGTGTTTTTGGTATTTGAACAACATTGTTTAACTCACCTAGCAATCTATCTCCCATTATTTTTGGTTGAAAATTTCTCTCTTAATAATTATCAATAAATTCATTCCGATGCCCACTTAACTCTGATCGACCACCCCACTCCGATCAATAACCTCACTCCGATCGCCCACCTTACTTCGATCGACCATCTCTCTCCGATCGACCACCTCACTCCGATCGACTATCTTATTCCGATCAACAACTTCACTCTGATCAACAACCTCACTCCGATCAACAACCTCACTCCGATCAACAACCTCACTTGGATCGACCACCCCACCTCGATCGATCATCGTATTCCAATCAACAAGCTCACTCCGATCCACAACCTCACCCTGATCCACAAACTCACTCCGATGAACAACCTCACTCCGATCAACAACATCACCCCGATCAAAAACATCACTCTGATCCACAAACCTACTATGATCAACAATCTCACTCCGATGAACAACCTCACTCCGATCAACAACATCACCCCGATCAAAAACATCACTCTGATCCACAAACCTACTATGATCAACAATCTCACTCCGATGAACAACCTCACTCCGATCAACAACATCACCCCGATCAAAAACATCACTCTGATCCACAAACCTACTATGATCAACAATCTCACTCCGATGAACAACCTTACTCCGATCAACAAACTCAATCCGATCAACAACCTCACTCCGATCAACAACCTCACTCCGATCGACAACCTCACTCCGATCGCCCACCTCTAACGTCGCAAGGCATGGGCATGGTGGCGGCCATCTACACGGAGGACGGGGAGCGAGGCCGAGCCCTCGGAATCGCGCTGAGCGGCTTGGCCTTCGGAGTCATGGGTGCTTAGAACGATGCGTTCGAATGGCTTCAGGCCAAATTGAATTTTCAGTTTCGTACACGATTTCCTCTCTTAAGTTTCTCTTTCGTTTTACAGCATAAATTGCACCGTATAATTCCTCCTCGGCTTCACGCATGAAATAAGCTTTAATTTTCAATGCCTCGTGCATGTTGTCAAGGATATTGAGTTCAAGTTTCTGTCACTTACCAATTTGTTCGCACCAGGCCTAGGCATGTTGGCTACGCAGTATCCGGACGACAAGGAGAGGGGCCAGGCGATGAGTCTGGCCCTGGGCGGCCTGGCCATGGGAGTGCTCGGTGAGGCGCAGATTCAGATGAGATTAGAGCAGATTATAATAAATGAGATTAGAGTAAGATAAATCAGGTAATATTAGGCTAGGCTAGGTTCGATTACATAGCTAGTCACAATAAGGTATAAATGATAGCTAACTTTTGCGGTGAATTCTTTATTTACGAGTAAGGGCAAAGCTGCGACTTGTAACTGCCATGGCCTCTAATTAACCAGCTTTAATGTTGTCAGTAGCAGTTAATTATTGTTCGAGTGCAGAATTGCTCATGTTGCTGGATGTTTTTGGTATTATATTTTTTTCACAGCTCTGAGCAATTCCGACAAAGTCAAAACTAAGCGCGATATTAATATCTAGCGCTATGGCGTACTTTGCACTAAACAATGACTTTCTTAACTACACTTCAGTGTTCAAGTGCTTAACCACTTTTTAACTAAACATTTACTTACCTCCTTACCCTATCTTATACAGATCTTTTTAAGCATTTATTGGGAAATTTCGAGGTTAACCTTAATCGCTATTTATAACCTCTTCGGACAAGTAAGGCTTTTAAAGCTATTTTCAGCGAAACAAGTACAAATGAGTAAGAATTAATTAGCTATTTAACCAGGATTCCTTTTTCTAGCAATGTTTTGCAATTAAATCCACTTCTAAGCTGATGCAGAGATAAATTTAAAATGCCAAGCAGCTCACGTGTTTCTGCATTGCTCATTTTTACACACCGATTGCCCTCTTAAACTATTCTCGCTCGCCGATCAGTGGGACCTCCGTTTGGCGGACTAATGTACCAGTTCGTGAGCAAGGAGGCCGCCTTCCTTCTCCTGGCCGGCCTCGCCCTATTGGATGGCGGTGAGTACAAGCTGATTGGCCTGGCCAGCTTTCGATTTTACGCAAGCAGGCCTTCACTTCACCCACCACCTCAATCCAACAGCCACCTCACTCCGCCACATACCCACTCCGCTAGCCAACTCACTCCAGAACGCTCTCTCCACCAGCCAATCCAATCATATCGCAACGTCACTCCACAACCTAACCCAATCCACCCGATACCTCAATCCAACAGCCAACTCACTCCGCCACATACCCACTCCGCTAGCCAACTCACTCCAGAACGCTCTCTCCACCAGCCAATCCAATCATATCGCAACCTCACTCCACGACCTAACCCAATCAACCCATCACCTCAATCCACCGCAAAATCCGTCACCTCATGTACATCACGACACACAAAAGACTTTTGCCCTCGATTTCATTTCTAATGTGTTATTAAATAACGAGGACCCGCAGTTCCGTGTGTTCCAACACCCTGAAACATCCCCACTCTCTCCAGTTCTCCAGCTGCTGGTGCTGAAGCCCGGAGTCCGGCCGGAAGCTCAAGAGGGTGCCCCGCTAAAAAACCTGCTGCGCGATCCCTACATCCTTCTGGCCGCTGGCAGCATCACTTTCGGCAACATGGGCATCGCGATGCTGGAACCCTCGCTGCCCATCTGGATGAAGGACACGATGCGGGCGCAGAAATGGGAGCAGGGCGTCGCCTTCCTGCCCTGCTCAATCTCCTATCTGATTGGCACCAATCTGTTCGGGGCGCTGGCCTATCGGATTGGCAGGTGCGCATCAGCGTCCATCAAAGTCCATCTAAACCCAGCCACTAAACCACGCCCTCCAATCCTCAACTTCCATTTTAACACAGCTCAGTTCATTATCTCTATTAAACTGGTATTGCATCCTGTCCCAATTTCAGATGGCTGAGCGCAGGCCTCGGCATGGTCATCATGGGAGTCTGCCTGATCATTGTGGGTGGTAGTTTCGAGTGTTTGTTAAGGCCAAATTTGGAATTCATCATTTATCCTGTCATTTTATTTTTTTTTCATTTTGACTGTGTTCTGAAACCCGCAGATTCCATTCGCAAACTCGCTGGGTCACTTGGTGGTGCCTAACTTTGGTCTGGGCTTCGCCATCGGCATGGTCGACTCGTCAATGATGCCCATCATGGGCTACCTGGTCGATCTGCGCCACGTCTCCGTCTATGGCAGCGTCTACGCTATCGCCGACATTGCCTTCTGTCTCGGCTTTGCCATCGGTGCGTGCGTTATGCAGGATTGAGGTGTTTGCTTGTCCAGGAGGGAGGTGTTTCGGTGTGCAGGATTGAGGTGTTTCGGTGTGCAGGAGTGAGGTGTTTGGGTGTGCAGGATTGAGGTTTTTGGGTGTGCAGGAGGGAGGTGTTAGGGGGTGTGGGAGTGAGGTGTTTGGGTGCGCAGGAGGGAGGTGTTTGGGTGTGCAGGAGGGGTGTGTGGTTGTGCAGCGGTGAGGTGTCTAGGTATGCAGGAAGCCAATTAGACTGTTGATAGCCCTCTAATGAAATAGCTGGCTTTTTTCCTGCCAAGATGGTCGCATAATAAAGTTGATGTTCTTGATTTTAATCAGGCCCCGCTCTTAGCGGCGGGATCATCAAAATGATCGGATTTCGCTGGATGATGTGGTCCATCGCTATCATTGCGTTCTGCTACGCCCCGTTGCACTACTTTTTGAAGGACCCACCGGCACGTATGGAGGATCGCGTAAGAATCAACGACAGAAAGAATTTCTGGTCCTAAAATTAACTCTTCTTTTCTCCAGAATGTATATCACAAAAATCAGGACGAAACCTTGGTCCATCGACGAAGTAGATAGAGATCACAGAAACATAAGCTATTTACACGTGGGTTTTTAATTTTCCTTCACCAATGTACGCACGGAGTGGCCTGTACGTCGAACTTTTCCTAAGCCAATATGCTTACAGAGAAATAGAACTGATAGGAGTTTTCTTACCCTAAATGTACATGCGGAGTGGGGTGGTTAGGTTAGTCTGTCTGCTTAAAGTTGCGCTCTATGTGGAGTCAGCGGAGTTCTAGTTTCCTCTTGACACGTCATTTGGCGGTTTCTCCATCAGAATCCGTAATTTTCAACTTCTCAGAGAAATTCCTAATTCCGCTTTTAATTTATTTTTTTCACTTTTGCTTTCAACACTCGTTCATCCTAACGCACAGGGCCTGGTGATGGGAGGTCAGAAGCCGGCCCAGTACCAGACTCACAACATCGATAATAAAGTGCCCCCTCCAGTGCCTCCACCGCCGGTGCTGTCTGGAGAAAAAGCTGCCGCTGCTGCCGCCGCGGCCCAGTTTCCAGTTGATTGGGAAAGATGCGAGCCGGTCCCGGCCACTGGCAGCACACAATTTCCCCAGTATAGATGATCCGACCTGAACTGACGTAGACTCGACCTGCACTTATCACACGATTCTACGTCACTGGGAAATCGCAATATTATTCAACAACATAAAGCAAGGCAATGTCTATTTTAATCCAAAAAATGATTAAGTATCTTAGCTACTGACATACTATGCATACCAGATACTACTTAGGAGTAAGCCCGAGCGCCACTCTCTTTATTTAAAACCGCATTGACACGTCATCACTTTCCGTGAGCAGCCGCTCATGCATTAAGTAGAAACCCTTAGTGTGCATCCTCCATACAGGTAAGTCGTATTTATGTAGTTACTACTTCAAAGCAATTCTGACTCTAGAAAATTAATACAGACGTAGTTGAGAATTGAATTAGCTATATGTACTAAATAGATTTCGGTCTGATCAGAATATAAAATATTATTCGAACAGCTATTTATTTTCCTCATCGTCGTATTTGTGGCATTCAACTCGTTATGTTCTTGAGCCTTATTGTTTTTGCTTTCACTATAACAAAAATCCGCTATCGGAACAAAAAGCAGTATTGAGTTTAAAGCCGAAAGAGCATCGAACTTAATACAATCTAAGAAATTTACATTAATGCACGGAGGTGCTAGGCGCTGTTTTTCTACACCAATGTACGCAGGGATTGGGCAGGCGGTTTGTTTTTCTACACCAATGTACGCAGGGATTGGGCAGGACGGTTTGTTTTTCTACACCAATGTACGCAGGGATTGGGCAGGACGGTTTGTTTTTCTACACCAATGTACGCAGGGATTGGGCAGGCGGTTTGTTTTCCTACACAAGTTTACACAGGGATAGGGTAAGCGGTTTGTTTTCCTACACCAATGTAAGAGCGCTACGCTAATATAAGCAGGTTTATTTAGAATTAGCAGCAAATATGCATCTTCATTTACTGACTAAATTTAAAAGACATCGTCACCTTTCCAAGATAGGCTTTTGAAATGGTGACAGAGTAAAAAATACTTCTCTAAACGCGCACCCATTCGCTTTTTTGGTGTATTTTGCGTGATCGAAAACCGCATGCAGCTGCAGCCAGGCATGCCCCACCGCTCTGTGTAGACTGGATCGCAGAACGAAAGGAAAAAAAGAAAAATAGACTTCATTTCAAGAATTTAACGTCATTTAGCAATTCTTCCGCAGAAAGTAAAATGAGCCACAGCAATGCCCTCGCAGACAAATAATTATGCGGCGTAAAACATCGAGACGTTAAAAAAAGAAAAAAGAAGGCGTCAGCCACTAGAAACGTACAGTGGCGGCTTCGGCCTGTGTGCGCTGAGAGAAATTAACAGAAATTTTTAGGAAAAAAAACAAACTCAACCCCTTGCTGTTAGGGACTTAAGGAATCAATTTAATTATAAATGTTGAGTAGGAATCTAGATTGTGAGAATTTTGTGGAGTGTTGGTGAAGCTGTATAAAAGAGCAATTATTTTATTATTGCAGCGTTAAATGGCGACAGTTTAGGAAACAGAGAGGACAGAAATACCGTTATTTACACGTTTAAGTAGTAAAGATGACTTTTTAATTGACAAAACCAACAAAACAGCTATTGTTCTGCATTCAAAGTGGAAGGCTGCACTAGATAAAGTGGGCAGAGGAATGACACTCAGTGCCCCGGGCCCAACTCGGGAATGAACCAGCCTGGCTTTGCATGACAAAGAGAAAATAATACGTAGAGACGCAATCCAACACAAAAAATAAACTTGTTTGTAATGCACGAAAAAATACGGTGGCGCCACCGCACTCAGGCTTTCACTAGTACAGATTGCTTTGACAGTTTGCTGACTGCATTGTGGCTAATAAGCGATTCGAAAATATGACTAATTAAATCGGAGACAGGGGAATGAATAGACTGCTTTTTAACAAAAATATGATTGAATTTTAGATGAGAAAATAGCTTATTTGAAGCACACGTCCATTATGAGAAAGAAACATAAGAAAATCTGTAAGTAAAGTCGGCTGTGAGTAAAAGCAGGCCCAAAATATAGAAAAATTACACTGCTTTTAATGCTCCTATTGTAAACAGAGAGATTATAGATGGCGCAAACTACTATTAGTAGTAGAGACTACCGGTATGTGAGTAGAAATGAGAAGCGATATTGTTATATTCACATGAAAAAAGGGCTCGCTGAAGTCTTGGACGATTATTAGCTTACAACCAGTGGGTAGTTCAGTCAGTAAAAATAAGGCCAAATTCCCTTGGGGCCGATCAAAAATCCACCCGATAAAATTATAAATTATGATTTGAAGCATTTTTAATTACATTTCGGTAAATTCTGCGTTTGCGTTGGAAATCTAGGTGTTAAGGTCGGCTTCCATTGATGGCATCAACAGTAAATGGACTTTAAGGGTGAGGGCAGCCGTCTATGGTTAGGAAAGAGCCCTGTTAGAATGTACAGTGCCATTTAAATGTACATTCTGTAATGAATAAGCTTAAACAGCGCGCCAATACCCAGGGACAAGGGGACGAGAGACAATGTACATAGTGAAACTAACTGAGGAATTAGGGCTACTATTATTAGTTTTTTATCTGGGTGTACAATTTTATGATCTGCCAGGTGAGAAAAGTCTTGATTTAAGAAGTGCAAAAAACTGCACACTTTCATCCGTTTAAGTCCCAGACGGCACAAATTTATCGTCCATGCGCTTCAACTAGCATTAATTTACTAAAATAATACAATAATAAACGTGGCCTAATGAGGCTATTAGAAATACAGAGAATGATAAACCGAATGAGAAAGAATGATATAACGAAGAATTAAGACATAAAAAAGTGATTAGCATAAATTGCTACTAACAGTAGACAAATTAGAGTAAAAAGACATCACGTAGAAAGGAATATGCGCTACACATTTATATAAGTGCACAGAGAGGAAATTAACACGTCGGTTGCGCACGCTCAGTGTGGGAAACAGGAGCAAGGAGAAGCGGCGGGTCAGAACAAGTGAGAGGGGTACCGATCGGGTTGCGTGCACGAATAGCAAATAATTAATTTGTACCTAATCTGGGCCGAGGGGCATCGCCAACTAGAGAATGGAAAGATTTTGGCGCAACACGCTGGGATGAGATGGGAGAGCGGGCCGGAATGGAGCACACGGAGACACTGAAACGCATAGTTGGGGCCGGTGGATTGACGACCTGGAGAGCAGTGAGGAACAGGCCGGGCGTGAGAGGCTGTAGTTGGCTTAGCAATGGTTCTCGCTCCGCTGCTGCATGACCAGCATCATCTTCTTGAACTCTGAAAGTGCCGGAGTGGGCGGAGAGGACGGTGGGCAAGTGGATTTTGAGGAAAAACTTGACTTGTTCTCCCCCCCGCTAATGACTTTCCTAGAAAAGAAGAAAAGCAAAACAGGAAGCGGAGAGCTGGGTTGCCGTCCCTTTCAACTCACAAGCAAGCCATTGGCTCCGTCTGCAATTAGGACTCGAAATCGGCCGCAGCTCCAGCGCCCCAACGCTAAGCGCTCCCCGAGCTAACGCGCGTGCTTTTCATTGCTAACTGAACGGCCGCCAATGCTCCCCATTCTAAGAGCCCTAGCCGCAGCTTACAGTGAGAATACAGCATGACAGCCAGCATCAGCTCTACCAACCCTGAAATGCCTGCTTTTCTATAACAGTCTGTCCGTGCGTCTGTCTGTCTGTCTGTCTGTCTGTCTGTCTGTCTGTCTGTCTGTCTGTCTGTCTGTCTGTCTGTCTGTCTGTCTGTCTGTCTTAGTGTCTGTCTGTCTGTCTGTGTGTCTGTCTGTCTGTGTGTCTGTTTATCTGTCTGTCTGTCTGTCTGACTGTCTGCCTGCCTGCCTGTCTGTCTGTGTGTCTGTCTGTCTGTCTGTCTGTCTGACTGTCTGCCTGCCTGCCTGTCTGTCTGTGTGTCTGCTTATCTGTCTGTCTGTCTGTCTGTCTGTCTGTCTGTCTGTCTGTCTGTCTGACTGTCTGTCTCTGTCTATTTTTATATCCCTCTCAGTGTAAGCGTCTATTATTGTCTGTCTGTCTGTGTGTCGGTCTGTCTGTCTGTCTGTCTATCTGTCTCTAATTTCATATATCCCTAAGTGTAAGCGTCTATTTGTGTCTGTCTGTCTGTCCGTGTCACCCACGTGTTAATTTGTGCCTCAGCTTGTCATAGTGAAGTGTCTGAAGGATCTGCCGGAGTCTCCGTCTGAGTCGGCCTCTCAGAGCAGACACCCCCCACAACTCATCATCCTTAACAAGCGAGGAGAGCCCCAGACTCCCAGCTTCACCCCAGCCAAATGAATCGAATAACCGGGCCTGATTACATTTTTTACCCTTCCGCCTCTTTCCCAAGGCCGCAGTCAGCCACCGTGTCTTCCGACACACTGAGTGCGGTTTCTCAATCATTTGCTGTTCTCAAACAATGCCTGCGGTGAAAAAAACCTCCCGTCACCTCCTCCACAGTTTAAAGCATTTCTTCCCCTCTGCTGACCTTAAATTGGAATTTTAAGCGAAATCTAGCCATCCAGCCTCTGCCACCGTCCTCGCAGCCCCTCCTCACCCTCGAAGTTGATCCGGCCGTCGTTATCGGCATCCGCCTCGTTGATCATGGACTGGACGTCCTCGTCAGAGACCTCCTCGCCTAGGAAGTGCATGGTCTTTTTGATCTCGGCGAAGTCGATGTAGTTGTCGCCGTTGTGATCGAAGGCCTGCAAGATGATTTTGGTTTTAGTTCGATAAAGCGAGGGAGAATTCGAGGATTTAAAAGTGCAGTCTAAACTTCAGCACTTGGGAAGCAGTAGAACGGAACCGGTGCTGGATGTTTGCAATGCTTTGTGGAGCTTTTTGAACAAGTGATTAGCGAGAAAGAGATTGATAATTAAGACAACGAGATCTGCTGGGACATTCAGATGTGCGGAATATTCAGAGTTCAAAGTCAATGTGTGAGATAATTAGAGTTTTGGGATAACCAGAGGTGTGGGATAGTCAGAGGTGTGGGATAATCAGAGGTGTGGGATAATCAGATGTGTGGGATAGTCAGAGGTGTGGGATAGTCAGAGGTGTGGGGTAGTCAGAGGTGTGGGATAGTCAGAGGTGTGGGATAGTCAGAGGTGTGGGGTAGTCAGTGTGGGGCAGGGCAGTCAAAACATTGGCCAAGCAGCTCACCTTGAAGGCCTCCCACATGTCGGCATCCTCAGTGTGGCAGTGCGCATTCTTTCTGTAATATTTCTTCATCATTTTGAGAAACTCGTTGAACTCCACGGTGCCGTTGCCTGCAGAAAGATTCAGAAATCAGTCGGCAGTTGAACTTTCTGTATGGTAAAATCCGGTCCGGCATGGCAACACTCACCGTCGCTGTCAACATCCGCGATCATCATCTTGACCTCGTTCTCCGTGACCTTGGTGCCGAGGAATTTGAGCACCTTGTGCAGCTCGCCAGCCGTGATGCGGCCGTCGTGGTCGATGTCGAAAAAGTTGAACGCCTCCTTCAGGGCTGCGCGGATGATGGCAGGGGGGGGGGTCAGCGAGATTCCGACAAAACCGAGCAATAAATTCGGCTAATTTTCTGTTCCTAAGCTAAAAATCGCCCGCCAGTTAGTCATTAAAACCCGTCCGATTTAGGCTAGGGGGGCAGCAGCGGCGGCGATGTGGGAGAGGAGAGGCTGTAAGGAAATCGAATATTGATAATCTCGGGAGGAGGCGCGGACCGATCATTAGGGAGAGGAGGGGCCGCGGAAAATCATGCCCGGCCTCTTGTGGGCGCAAACGGACGCGGATGAGAGCGACATACAAATAGATTCGTGCTAAGAAATCGCAAAAAAATATTCCCTTCCTTAGTGCCCGCTCAACCGTCCCCACTCCAAGTTCGGCCTCTGGGAATAGAAAATCCCGCAGACTCTTACCAACCGGTACCAGCCTTCGCACCCCCTGTCGTCTTTACAGCTCCCCGTCTACCCGCCCACCTCCACCGATCCCGCTCGATTCGCGAGGGATCTCCAAGGCCTCAAGTGCTCTCCAGGACATTTCTGGGGAAATTGATTTTGTCATCAAATTTGCCACGCCCGGGTAGGCGGAGATTTCGCGATTCTGCGGCTGCGGATTCTTCAGAACCCTGCCGCTGGTGTCTACGTGTCCTGGTCACGATGTACCCCGTTCCTGTGCAGCTTTATCTCATGCTTACGCAACCCTTCCTGATTTCTTGGGTAACCCTACTACATTCTTGGGTAACCCTACTACATTCTTGGGTAACCCTACTACATTCTTGGGTAACCCTACTACATTCTTGGGTAACCCTACTACATTCTTGGGTAACCCTACTACATTCTTGGGTAACCCTACTACATTCTTGGGTAACCCTACTACATTCTTGGGTAACCCTACTACATTCTTGGGTAACCCTACTACATTCTTGGGTAACCCTACTACACTCTTGGGTAACCCTACTACATTCTTGGGTAACCCTCCCTCACTCTTGGGTAACCCTCCCTCACTCTTGGGTAACCATCCCTCACTCTTGAGTAACCATCCCTCACTCTTGAGTAACCATCCCTCACTCTTGAGTAACCCTCCCTCACTCTTGAGTAACCATCCCTCACTCTTGAGTAACCATCCCTCACTCTTGAGTAACCATCCCTCACTCTTGGGTAACCCTCCCTCACTCTTGGGTAACCCTCCCTCACTCTTGAGTAACCATCCCTCACTCTTGGGTAACCCTCCCTCACTCTTGGGTAACCCTCCCTCACTTTTGGGTAACCCTCCCTCACTCTTGAGTAACCATCCCTCACTCTTGGGTAACCCTCCCTCACTCTTGGGTAACCCTCCCTCACTTTTGGGTAACCATCCCTCACTCTTGAGTAACCATCCCTCACTCTTGGGTAACCATCCCTCACTCTTGAGTAACCATCCCTCACTCTTGGGTAACCCTCCTTCACTCTTGGGTAACCCTCCCTCACTCTTGGGTAACCCTCCCTCACTTTTGGGTAACCCTCCCTCACTCTTGAGTAACCCTCCTACACTCTTGAGTAACCCTCCCTCACTCTTGAGTAACCCTCCTACACTCTTGAGTAACCCTCCCTCACTCTTGAGTAACCCTCCCTCACTCTTGAGTAACCCTCCTACACTCTTGAGTAACCCTCCCTCACTTTTGGGTAACCCTCCCTCACTTTTGGGTAACCCTCCCTCACTCTTGAGTAACCCTCCCTCAAATGCGCGATTGTCTATTTTGTCAGCAATTTCTCTCTCGATCATTTATTGGGGATCCCGGCAAAGGTCGTTAGCAGTCTATGCCGATATGAAAGCCAGCCAAGTCAAGCCTAGCCCAGACACAAACTAAGCAAACAAAGGCAGTGAAATCCCGAGCAAAGCGGTGAGAAATTAATTCAAGCAAAACAAACACAGCGGCAGCAACCGCAACAGAAAAAAATCAAGAACTTCAAGCAAGCCAAGTCAACGCGCACAAGCAGAAGAAAACCGAGAGAAATAGGGGGGAGGACAAATAAAAAGTACACGTTTTGGAAAGGGGAGACGAAAGAAGACACGATGGAGAAAGGGGGGAGGAAGTATGAAGGCGAGGCCAGAGGTAAGAGAGAGAAAGCGGAGAATCGATGGCTTTAGTTCGCCAGTGAGCAGAAGGGGGGGGTCGACTCCTCAGACAGTGCCGTGTTGCTCCCTGGTCTCCGGGGGAACAGGAGGGAGATTCTCCTGTCTTTAGCATCAAGCTACTTGCACCGGCGCCCCCACCCCGGCGCATATTCCAGCGGGAGACTTTACCAAAGCTCAAAAATAGCCGCAGAGCAAGGCATGCAGCGTGCGCTGGCACCGGCGCCCCTGCGGCATTCGGTGCGGGACCTGCTCAAACTTTACCTCGCCCCTCCCTCTCTGCGAACTGCTTAAATCCCCTGAGCAGCTCCCCGTCCCTCTAATCCCCATTGCCCAGCCTCACGGGCGCATATTTCGGAACTCTCTCTCTCCCGGCCCCACTCAACTCTCCCTCTCTCTCTATTCCTGGACAGAGTTCTCCAAACCACTTGGGAGAACTCTGAAGCCCAACAAACTGGAGCAGCAGAGTTTGGCGAGTGGGCCAAAAAACCAAGAAGCAATGCAGAGAGCCGTTTAAGAGAGGGAGCTGCCAACCAGGAGAGAGAATGGGGAAACTTCCTCCCATCTAGTTTTTCTTTATTTTAGCCAAATACGCAGGGGAGATTCGGGGGCGGCAGGATATTAGGGCCAGCCTGCCCACTCCCCTATCTTCATCTCTCTGCTTGCATTCTCTTGGCGAAATTCAAACTCTGGCCTGGCTATTTGGGATTCTCTGCTGCTACGCAGAAACAGAGCGAGCGTGGAGGGAAATGGCTGAGCAGCTTGATTGAACTGCCATATATGGGCATGAGGCTGGCCCGCGCCCTCACCCCGCCTGACTTTCTAACTGGGATTTTTTAAATGTCGCCCTTTTATCAAGTAACCAGGGAAAACACTCGGCAACTAAAATCGAGAGTTTGATCCGGACGGGAAGGGAGGGGGGTTGCTTGACTTTGCTGGAACTCTTCAAATCCTCAGTTGAGCTTTTAATCCCGCAGACAGACAAATCCGTCCGCCGGGTTCGCACGATTCGATCGCCTCGGCATTCGAGCTAAAAACCTGCCTCCTGCAGTGTCGGTTCTGATCTATAGAAGAATGCGACTCTGCCAACTAGGAGGGCAACGAGCCGTCACATTTACCGCGATCGCTTGGCTGCTGCCGAGCGTTGCCGTTGGCGTGCGCGGACTCCGCCATGCCGCTGTCGCTGCTAGCTGGGTGTGGCTGCGAAACTCCCGCCTGGCCTTGTTAGCTCCGGTCCCAGTTTGGTCGCGGCTTCCTCGTTTAGGCGCAGGAATTCAGCCGAAATGCCCAATGCAATGAAAACGGCTGGATGATAGGGGGAAACCCTCGGTCCGATAGGAGAGCAGCTGCAAGGGATTTATCAGGCTCCGACGGATATTTGCCTCTGTCGGTAGCCTAGCAACAAGGCGTGGGAGGCTGGCAAAGAAAGTTCTCCAGTCCAATCCGCTCCCGGCCAATGCTGCAGCATCTGACCAGGCCAACGCAGCCAGGAAGAGATTCGTTAGAACCGTCTCGGCAGTTGCTACTGGCAGTAGGGTCGCAGCTTTGCCAGCAATGGGGGGGGGCTCCCATCGATTTGCTAACACTGCATGCCCGATGCTCAAATATTCGAATTGGCCAACCATTTTGCCTTTGCCTTCGATCAGCGTCTGCCTGGTCGAACTGCGTCAACAAATGGAATAATTTTGCTCGATTGTTCGACCCCCCACCCCATTCAGCCCAGCCCAGCCCAGGGTGCCGCCGCTTCATTCTAGAAAACTGAACCGAAAGGAAGAAGAAATTCAAGAACCACGCAGCGGAGCGGACTGGAGGCGAATGGAGAAGAAGAAAACGTCGATCCGTTTCTCCAAGCCGGCCGCGAAAGGGGAGTTTGATTAACAAGGGAAGACGAGAGCGGCCGCCAGGGGTGAAGTGGCGGATCAATGCGGGGCCGATCGATGCGGCCGGGATCGGGTTGACCAAATTCAATGGCCCGAATGGGAAGGAAGGGGAGAACGGGGCGCTGGCTGGCGCGAGAAGAACTTTTTTCGAGGAAATAAGTTATGGGGGCGAGAAGTTTGGATCGAAGGTATATTGGAAATATTTAGCAGCACGAAAAATCCCTTTGCAGCCTCTCTGCAGCAATGGAAACGTTGGACATTCATGAACACTCAGCTCAGAAAAATGTAGTTAGGAAAATAATAAAGGCAGCCGGAGCGCGCCCGTCTTTGATTAGCAAAAATCCTTTGGGTCCGAATGATGAAGCCAATTTTTGTTTTTAAAATACGCGAACACGGATGAGCGCCGAGCAAGGAAAATTTGTCTTTTGAATGACAAGAAATAGCAGCACGAAAGAAGCACTGGGCGGGGGATTTATGACCGACTAGGGGGGACTAGGGGGGCGGCAGGGGAGTCTGCCGGTCTGCAGGAAGGCGAAGAGGCACAAGGTTGCGCCGAGCAGCCAAGGAGATAAAAAGTTAATCCCCCACTGAATTTAATTTTCGGAGAACATGGGATGAAAAAGGCGGCGAAAAGAGCACGAGTCGGGAAGGATATTTAGATTTCTGGGCAGGAAGCCCTACTAGCATGACCTGCTGCGTCGCTATTGTAATGCGCTAACTACACTACTGCTGCTAGGATAATAAGTAGCAATGCTAGCGAATAACGTTTAAAATATGTGAAACGTAATTTACAAAGGCTGGAAATAAATTCTTACCTTTCATCTGATGCGGTGAGAAGTAGTTGTCTCCATTCTGCAGTAGAAAGGGCAATTGAGACGTATATGATGTCCCTAATAACGATATAAAGATATAAATATATAAATTCTAGAACAGGCTGCGTTTAGCAAAGTCTTTTAACTAAACGTCCTTAATTCTAAGACTAGAGGCAGGTGAAACAAAAATCAACTAAATTTAAACCGATAAAAGAAGCATTAATTTTATTTCTTTAACTCACAGCCAACTCGGATCTTTGCTGCTGCTCCTGCTGCTGTTGCTTCTGCTGCTCGGAGGTGGCGGCGCCGCCATTTGCCGACGCAGCTGAGCCCGGCGACTTAAACGGCAGGGAGAGGAAATTGTGCCAGAGAGAGAGAGTGAGTGAGCGATAGGGATTAAACATGATCTGGGGAAACATAGGCTTGGCCTAGCAGGGGAGCGGGACAATGGCTCGCACAGCAGCCGGGGATCCGGTGAGGCTGGGGCCAGGCCGCTGGCAAGATTAATATTGCATGTCAGAAACGCGGACACGGTCACCCCCCCCCCCCCCCCAGCTCACGCTCCAGCGATAAAACAGACAGACACACGAGGCCGCAAGCACACACAGAGAGTTGATAGATCAGCAAGCTCCCCCCAGCGCGTCGATCAAACCGCACTTCAACAACGACCAGATCAGCCCAGCCATGCTAAACCTTCCAGCAAGAGAATAATTTGTATCATTCAAGCTCAATTTTTGGCGCCAATTCAAATTTAAACGACGCAAGATGTCAAGCGGAGAGCTCTATCAACTGGAGAGTAGGTGGCGGTTGAGAGTCAAGCCATATATGGAAGGAATGCGACAACATGGAATATCTCGGGCGATAGCGCAGCAAGCATACCAACCAGGGGGGGGGGGGTCGTAGTCCATTCTCAGGGGACCCGACGCCCTCTAAACAGAAGGTTCTAGGAGAGATTTTCAGAGGAAAATAATCCCCCTGATATGGCGGCGCTGGCGCCATCATAAAAGACGCGCAATAGGCTGTGAGAGCTGGGGGAAAAACTTCGCCTGAAAAAAGTCAGCAGCTGAAGACGGTCCCAGGAAAAAAAGCAGCCCGCAGTCATTAGCGCGATGAGAAGTCAAAAGATGCCTCATTAGCAAGCCGAATGACACAGAATTAGGGGCCGTTAATTGGACTGCTGGAGCTGGGGAAGGGGGGGAACGCCGAAGAGATTCCAATCCCAGCTAACCTATTTTCCCTAGCACCGACAGCTCATCTCGCTCTCTGCCAGATGCAGCAGTTCAAGGAAGTAAAGTAATTCAAACATGACCAGAGCATACGCAGCCGCCAAGACCCTGGACGCTACTGTCAATAGAAGGATTTGTTTTGCGTCACGAACAGCTGGGCACAACTGTACTAGGCAAGGGCTCTGAGTCTTCAGAGCAGCGTGAGCAGTCAAGATTGCGTACTAAATTTACTAGACGGGGATAAACAAGGGCCGCCGCGGGCTTCATTTAGGAGCTATAATTGATCCGGGGAGCAGAATGCACTATCGACTCGCTCGCACACGGACTCAACCACTTAACACGCACCTTCTCCCTGCGCTTTCTCCCTGGCCTGCCCTCTTTCTCTCTCTTCCTCGCTTCTGTCTAACCTCGGCCGCGTCTCAGTTTGATAGGAAAAGAGAGCGCGGGCAACAGCGGCAGCAGCTGAAAGCAGTTGGACAGAAGCGGCTCTCCAACGCGAGAGCGCACTTGGTCTATTTTTAGCCAGCTGGAGGTAAGTGGGCTCGCTCTGCAGGTTTGGCTTCAAGCAAAAAGCCGTCCCAGGCCTGCCGCCGCTGCTGCAGCAGAATCAGCGCGCCTAGAAGCTATAACAGGGCATAGTACAGCGCACTGGAATATCCGGCCTACAAGGGGCAGCCGGACAGAACCGGAACAGCCGGGGCGCTAGCTGCAAACGCATTGGCGCAGGGACTGGCAATAGTGAGAGAAATAGGTGCTAAAAACGAGCTCAGAGATGGTTCACCCACCCACTAGCGCCTGCTTTTTAGGCCTACTAAAGCCAGCCGAACCGCCTGGTGCTCAAGTCGCTTTAATATTAGCATGGCAAAAGTCACACAAAAACCGAGGTCTGGGCGGTGAGGCGACTGGGAGGGAAAGGAAAAATGGGGAGGATGGGGAATAATTACACGCGCAAAGAGGCGGCGAGGGGCGAAGGGAAAGCAGCGACTCAAGCCATCGATTGCTTCTAGCTCTAGCTGGAAGCCGCGAGTCCCGTTGGATTGGCACCTGGTGCTGCTGGCAGGACGGCAGACCAAGGTTTTAAAGTGCAAACATCACTGACTCAGCACAGCGCTCAATCAGGACTGACACCTTTTAACTGAGCAGTGAAAGTGCCGCCCGCTCCGAGGACTCACCCGATTCCGGTGGCCTCTCGCGCAATTTGCCGACGACGAGGAAGACGAAGCGGCTCCGCCCGCCACAGAGTTAGAGTTGGCGCCCTTGGCAATGGTTGCTGGGGGCTGTTTGGTTGAGCCGCGACTGCTCATGCTTGCTGAAGCGTGCAGCTTGACGAATACTTGGTGGCTTGTCAGTAACGGCGGCGATGTAATGTCGGCGCCACTCACATGACTCGCCAGCCGCTGAGGGCCGAAGCTGAGGGCAAAGAAAATGAAAGCTGCAACTGAGGCCTCAGCTAGGGAAGCAAAAGTGGCAGTTAAAGTGCGCTGAAATCAGTCAATCAGACATGGGGATCCGGTGTCCCCCATGCTCCCTGCCTGCGCAGCTGCACTCTGCGTCCTCAACAATTCCATTTCTGCTTCTCCGGGCGCCCCCCAATAACAGAAGATAATCCTCGCCCGAATCCCTGCGTTCCCCGGATCTCCAATCGAAAATCCCACGCATCCAAGTCTAGCTGGGTTCGATCTCTCCCCTCCGATCCGCCATCCTGTTCCCCCCTCAATTCTCTTAAACCCGGCTAACAGCAGCAGCAGCGACAGCGGCAGCAGGATGAGGGGCTTGAAGATTCGCATCCCTCATCCCGGAGGCTGAAATGGCGATGATTACCAATATCACATAATCCATACGCTCACTAAATTCTCTAGGAAGATAAAGCAGGGCGCTTTTTAGATAAAAAGTTTGACACAGAGATGCATTGCGAAAAATCTATGGATCGATCAATATATGGATAGATAGATAGATAGATAGATGGATAGATAAATATAGATAGATAGATAGATAGATAGATAGATAGATAGATAGATAGATAGATAGATAGATAGATAGATAGATAGATAGATGGATAGATACTCGTAGAAAGATAGACAGAAAGATGAATGGACAGATAAACCTATCCATTAGAGGCCAAAATGCACTAACAAAATCAGACTGGCATGTTGAAAATACCTTGGTGAAAAGAATGACAGAACAGGCGCAGGGGCAGGCAGGCAGTCAGAAAGGCTGACAGGCGTGTTACTCAAAATAAAACACAAATCAAGACGCACGCATTGCTCCGGGACCTCTTGGCGCTCAGTTCCTAGCGATAGGAAATGGTAGGCAAGACGGAATATATAGGCGAAGGGTGGCTGGGCACGGCAATGACAGGAGGAGGCGGGCTAGGGCAGAGGGTGAAGTCGGTGTCCCGCTGCACCCAGCATGCAGCCACGCCGCTCAGTCAGGCAGCGGCACCCAGCCAGCAGGCGAATCCCCCCGCCGCCGAACCCGCAGCAACAGGCTGAGCATAGCTGCCGCTCTTTCACTGCGCCGTGTCAGGCACAAGGAGAGAGAGGGAGAACAGGTGAGCCGGCAAGTAGGAACCTGCCAAAAAATTGAAGGCCCGTAGCTTTCTCCTTTGCAGAAAAAGCAATTCCCTTTCCCTTCTGCTACTAGGCATGCAAATTTTCTCTCCTCGCAGCTCTTGAACAGGCAACAAATGCCGCAAGCTGTATTGTACTATCATTGCCAAAACACCCTAAATAAATGCAAGCGATTGGGATGAAAAATAGCGATTTTTATTAACCTTTTCTGGCATTCAAGCGAGCATGCCCAAACCTAGCAGCCTGCTCACAGAGGGAGCGCAGGTGCAATGAACTAAGGACGCTGGCTTTTCTGAGCGAAGGCCTGTCATTTTAGCGATGCAGGCCAAAGCCACGTCGGCGTACTTTAGTGAGCAAAAGAAGCTCAACAAGACGGACGGAACAAAGAAAGCTCGATGCTTCACGGGCGGGGCTATGGCACGAACTCACACTGTCTCTCTCTCACTCACTTCACCTCTAACACCCAGGCTTCACTCGCTAGGGAAACTGCAGCTGCGGCCACAAGCGACTGAACAGAACATTAACTGCAGTCAGATAGATCGAAATGTTTGCTCAGATTAATGAGCGGCTCACGGCTCGCGGGGACGGAGAAGAACGGGATTGACGATTTTGTGCGAACATCGGCGCTCGAAGCAGCAGCGGGGAGGAGCTGAACAAAACTCACCAGAGACTCCCTTTGTCAGATTCTGTTAGGGATGGCAGACCTGAACTTGAGAGCCGAATTTGCAAATTCAATATTCCACTTCAATTGCGCCGATGCCCCGTCCAGCCAAAACTTTCGCCGGGGCCGTTTGCGCGCGTTCCGCTTTGAGCGAGTGTTGGGGAATTTAGAGAAATCTGAGAAGAACCGGGGGACAGCAAAGGAGCAATACCAGAAAGCCTGGCGAACTGTGCAGCCAGCCGAGCGTGGCCCGCCGCTGCTCCGAGGCGCCAGGGGAGATCGGAGTTAAGTGAGCTGATGAGGCGCAGCTTGGATAAGGCAGAATGAGAATAACTGATTAGCAGACAGACAGACAGACAGACAGGCATAGATAGACAGGTAGATAGACAGACACCATGAATGACAGAATGACTGAAAGGCAGTCAATTTTGAGTGTTTCAGCAGCCGCAGGCAACATCAAACGAAAGATGCCCAGGGCCAGCAGCTCATCAAGGGCGGTAATGACTGGGATAAAGACGCTAAAACAAAAGTGCGAGTTGGACAAGAGGGGGGAGATCAGTTGAAAGCCGGGTAGCTTGAGCTGGCGCAAAGGCACTCACGCTGCGGCGCAGGAATAAGAGCGGCGCGCTACTGAATAATTCAGCGCAGTCTGAGTGAATTCTGCGACCCCGGGATCGGCGAAGCGGCTGCGCATGCATGGGGGCCGCTAAATGATGCGGATAAGTTCAACGCGCTCTGGAGACGGGACGGCGAGGAAATGGGATATTTTATATCATTAGTAGCCCGCCGAATCCCAAATTCCCGACGCTTTTCCTCGCCCAAATATGGTAGAAAAGAAAAACTTGGGCAATAAAAAATTCTCTAAAATTAAAAAAAACGCGGGAGAAAGCCAAACAAAGAATTTTTTATGAAGCTTCGCGTTTAAAAAAACTGATGTCGGGGAGCCGGTAAAAATCCATCTCACTTTGATTTCAGTCTTTAAGAGCACAAGAAGAAAGCGGCTCGTTGCAAGAAGTCGGAGCAGATAGGACTGGAGAGAGGCTCCGATTTGCATAGCAACAGGCAAAAGCGGAGGCAATGATTTATTTTGGGCAACAAATTACAGACACTGAGCATCAAACAGACATGAACAGCTGCTTCAAAGACCAGATAAGCGATTGTTTACACTCGCTTAGGTTTGAAAAACCGCTTGTGTTCCGCCTCCGGATATAAAAACATGGCTGGGAGCAGAGAGGCTTCGAGCCGAATTTGGTTCGAAAAAAATTACCTCGCTTGCAACAATTATACATAGGAAATCGTTAGCGAATTCTCGATCCTGCCGCGGGAGGGAGGCATCGAGAGAGAGAGAGAGGCGAAATAAACTATAAGAAAAAAAGACTAGGAGAGGGACCGTTTGAGAACTCAAACCAGTTCCCAAGACCATGCCTCGAGTGGCCACTAGAGGCAGGGGAATAGGGAGAAAACGGACCCGGAGAAAGGAGGCAGACAGAGAGAGAGAGGCGGACAGGGGCACCGCCGCTGCTGCTGCAGATACTAAAGTTAATAAAGGAGGCCGCAGAGTCCGATGGAAGGATAGGGGGCCGGGCCTCGCAGATAGAACGGGGAAAATAGAGCGGCGAGTCAGCAAAGCGTGGCCAATATCTCCAACCCCACCACCCCAACCCCCCTAAAAACCATTTTCCTCTTTTCTCTGTCCTTTCCCTCCCCCATTCCAGATCGGCCCTCGGCCCGTCATTCCGAGTCCGCATTGATTTTCCCATGCAGTTTTTTATTATTATGTGTCTCGCATTCCGCCGTCCGCCCTCCCGACCGCCTCCTCACCCCTCGCCAGCTCAAAGCGCTGCTTAGAGAGGCTCCGGAGAGAGAAAGACAGCAAAATCCCTAAAACATTCCCTGCTTTGCCTAATCGAGCGGGCCGCCACCAGATTTCCCTGTCAATTCATTCTGCAGCTCCAGTCCTGGAAGACCCTCAAAATGCTCCATAGCGCTTCCCCGCTACGAGAAAGCTATGAGGAGCAGAAGGAGGAAGGGCAAATAAAGAACGAAATTAAAAGAAATAGTAGAAGCTGCCACGGACCAAAATTCTTATTTGTTCCCCTCGCCATTAATCAAGTTTTTTTTTCAAAGGTATAAATTATCTGCCTTTTTGCGTCTGTCTGTTCATCTAGGTCTGTCTGTCTGTCTGTCTGTCTGTCTTTCTGTCTGTCTGTCAGCCTGTCTGTCTTTCTGTCTGTCTGTCTGTCTGTCTGTCTGTCTGTCTGTCTGTCTGTCTGAACTTTCATTGATTCTAACTTTCTCAGAATGTCACCCAGTCTAATTCGTAGAAAATTCGACATCGAAAACTGACTTAAGCCTTAGACTGGAGAGGGACAGCTCCGAACTCCGAGAATGTGCTGATCAAGGTGTGACGCATGTGATCTTAGGGGAGCTCAGTCTTCAGCAAAGCTGCGATACCCGATATGGGCGAGCCAATCGACCCGATGAGTCAGTTTTCATCGCATCGCAATGGGATTCGCCGGGCTGGTGGGAGCAGGCTTATCCCAACAGCGAAGCCAGCACGCGGAGAGCAGAGAGCTGGCACCTGCATCGCCTCTTGATCGCTCCTCGATGGTATCGGTCGATTGCAAAATTCAAAGGCCAGGGTCTTTTGAAAGGGCGGACTGAGGAGATCGAGGTGTCTAGTTCCACAATCCTTCCCATTCTACCCTTAATTCCTTATCCTTAAATGCTTGATAGCTGTCTAATTCGCAGTCAACTGAATCGACTCGACATAGATTTTCAGTGCCGAATCTCATTGGTTGTCTAGCTAGCTAGGTAGGTAGCTTTCACTGTGTTTCTAGAAAGCGAAGTGAAATTTGACGAGTGAAAGATGGCCTCGCACTAATTTTAGAGTGTTTTGACGGCGATGGTGGTCGCGGGGCTCATAAATTATGCATAGGCAGTGTGAGCCGACGCCATCCAAAAGCGAGGCCCCAGAAGGTCGCGGCGTTGCATTTCACCTATAGCTCCGGGCTGGGTTTATTTTTTCGCTGGGCACAGGATGCAAAATCGCATCATGCTCTTAATTTTAGGATGCGATTTCAGGGTTTGGGATGCAATTTTTTAAGTCTCAATTAAGAGATCTTTTATTGTGAAGAATTAAAAAACTCAGGATGCGAAATCGCATCCTATATCAAATTTCAGAATGCGATTCTTAAAGTCAAGATGCTATAGCATCCCTATAGCACAAAAAATAAACCCAGGCTCCGGGACACTCTCACTTCTGCCTCCCTTCCAGGAACTGGAGGTATTTAATTTCGGGACCAGACTGGCTCAGGGAGGCTAGGAGTCCTGTCATTCCATTGCTGCAAAACGCTACGTACTTTCTTGGTGACCCGTCAGTCGCCGTAGGGGGCAGCAGGTTTTAATTCACCTCCATTCTGAACCTGAATTACACAAGAAGGACGCTAGCTGAACCGGCATACAAATAGCCAAGTTACTCGGCTACAGCAGAACTGCATGAATCAAGCTAAATAGCTAAAACAGCGGAACGAAGCCGCTTACCTTTGTGTGCGCAGTTGTTAGCAGCTAAGCGCTCCGAACGTGTGCTAGTAACAGTGCACTGGAGATGAGTCTCTGTTCTATATGATGGTTGCCGTCGAAGTAAGGAAATGCTAATAGGAAGTTAGGAATACAGACGGACAGACAGACTGGCTGACTGACTGACTGACACTGGCTCGATGCGTCAGGCCTCAGGGGAGGGCGGCTGCTGCTGCTGCTGCTCGTGCTGCCACAGGCGGCTATAAGATGAGGGCAATAGCTCGATAGCTGTCTGCTCACCCGTTCGCGCTGCCACCCCCCACCCATCTGCAGGGCGCCAGCTCTATAAAGGGCGACTAGGGGGGCGAGGGGGAAGAGGGAGGAAAGAATAGATGAGAATGCTGGCCTGCTCTCTACCGTTGCCTCGCATCCACCCAACCTCCCAATGCCACAAAATGCAGGCACGCCAATTGGAGGCTGCAGGGCTCACACGCGCACACAGAGGGAGACGCAGAGAGAGAATCGGCAAGGCCAATTGCAAGCAGCTTTCCCGGATCGGTCCGCTGCAACTCAGAGAAAAATGAGATGAAGCGAGAAATACACAGACACAGGCGTGTGGAGCTCAAAAAAGAAGATTGAGAAGTTTAGGAAGGGGAGAAAAGAGAGATGATAGAAGCTGAGGGAGGAAGGGCAAAGAAACTTCTCATAATGCAGCCTCCCCCCTAGCCCCTTGTCCTGTCAATGGTGTCTTCAATGTCTGCTCTATTCTTCCATTTTTATTAGAATCCGGTGCCCCGCAGTCCCACTTACAGTTTGGGCCCGATGAATGAAGAAGGGGAGGATGAAGAGGCTGCAGGGACAAGCAAAGGAGGACCGGACTGGCTGGAAGGAGTTCAAACTAGCAGAATTTTGCACTCTGAGCAGCAGCCGATGAGAATGGCAAAAGGCTGGGTCGCATCGACCCCGAGCAGCAGCGGTGATCTGCGTCCACTGTGTGTCCGCTGCTGCTCCAAAACTCTTACATAGAGCAGAGGAGGATGCGAAAAAAAAAGTTGGCGCGCAGCGAAGGCGCAAATTGTAGCCAAAGAACTCAGCCTGCACAGCCCGAAGGCTTGGTTCTCTCATTGTTCAAGTCGAGAGAGAGAGAGAGAGAGAGAGAGAGAGAGAGGAACGTCAGGCGACCAAGTTTCGCTACACAGAGTCCGGCAGCGGAAAGAATTTTGATGAAGCAGCAACAGACACAGACAGAGGAGAACGTGAGGCGCAGTATTGATGAAGCCAAGGCCCCGATCATGGGAGGAGATAAGGGGTTGACGGCACAGGGCGAAAGGCGAGAGTCGACACGCAACAAACTCGCCAGCTGCTAGATCTGTCGGCAGGAAGGGGCGGGCAGGATATGGGAGACTGGGCGAACCAGAAAGTAAGAGAGAAAAAAAGCGGATCGGCCAGCCGATTTGAGCAGTTTTCACGGGGCTGAGCCATCGGCAAATACTGGCGGCAGGGCTGGCTCGATGTCCCGCCTCAACCTCCCGCCTCGTGATTAACGACTTTCATTTCAGAATTTATGAGACTGGGTGGGGGGGCGATCACGCTAAGCAAGTCCGATCAGCGCACCCGCTACTGATGAGCACCATGACAGTCTCAGTTAAAATGCTGGACAAAATGCTCGCACCAGGTCTATGGTAGCTAATGGAAGGCTGCTAACTCCATCAAAAGTGTGCCTGCAGGTAAAAAAATATGGCGAGGAGTCCTTCGCTTTCAGTGGTTTTACGCCTGAGGCCACTCACAGATAACAGGCAAGTAGCTCGCATAGGTGAATGCTGACAGCTAGAGCCTGCACCAGAGCAAGTCAATGCGAACAAGGAAAGCTAATTCAAGTGCCTATGCAGGCGAACAATTGCAATGAGGATAGGCTGAGCAAGTGCGGAGGTGGCCTAAGGAGCTGACACTGATGGAGGGCGACGCCAAAAATGAATGGAAACAAGCAGAAGCGCGTTGATGCGTTGAATTTCTATCTCCCCCAACCCTTTGGCAAAAGAATTCTTAAGAATGGAAGCCATCGCCCACTTGAACTAAAAGTACGTGCAATCATTCCAGTGAGGAAAAATATTCTGACACGACTGCCGTCACCAACCACTTGAGAGCCGAAGCTGGAGCAGCTGCGCACTTGTGAAGCCCGACTTGCATTTATAATTATAGCAAGTGCGCGCTGCCTGTTCGCATTGATAATTGCGCCAGTAAGCGCTGCCTGTTCGCATTGATAATTGCGCCAGTAAGCGCTGCCTGTTCGCATTGATAATTGCGCCAGTAAGCGCTGCCTGTTCGCATTGATAATTGCGCCAGTAAGCGCTGCCTGTTCGCATTGATAATTGCGCCAGTAAGCGTTGCCTGTTCGCATTGATAATTGCGCCAATGCCTGTTCGCATTGATAATTGCGCCAGTAAGCGCTGCCTTTTCGCATTGATAATTGCGCCAGTAAGCGCTGCTTAAGGCAATAAATTTATGATAGCACACGAAAGACAAAATATGCTTCACTCACTGGCTGCAGGCCAGCTGAACTGCTGCTTTCTAACTGGTGCAGTCAGTCACTGGGAAATTTCTTGCCAAAAAATTGACTTCCAACGGGCAGAACTCAACAGGGCAATGCTCTACTGAAAAATAAAAAGGAAAATTCATGAGCACTGCCAAGTCAGATACGTGCCTCAGTCCTGCTTAGTCACCAATGAAATTCAAAAAAATTACGAACGCTATTGATTTATGTTTGTCTTATTCAGCAGGTGGCTTGTGGTAGGGGGTTCCCCTCGAAAAACTCCTAATCATTCAGCAGGCCTCGCTTACTCACTCCTCTCTAGCCTCGATCATTCAGCAGGCCTCGCTTACTCACTCCTCTCTAGCCTCAATCATTCAGCAGGCCTCGCTTACTCACTCCCCTCTAGCCCCAATCATTCAGCAGGCCTCGCTTACTCACTCCCCTCTAACCTCAATCATTCAGCAGGCCTCGCTTACTCACTGCCCTCTAACCTCAACCATTCAGCAGGCCTCGCTTACTCACTCCCTCCCCTCTAGCCCCAATCATTCAACAGGCCTCGCTTACTCACTCCCCTCTAGCCCCTCCAATCATTCAACAGGCCTCGCTTACTCCCTGCCCTCTAACCCCGATCATTCAACAGGCCTCGCTTACTCCCTGCCTTCTAACCCGTCCAGTCATTCAGCAGGCCTAGCTTACTCACTCCCCTCTAAACCCCAATTATTCATCAGGCCACACCTTACGCACCATCTCTAAACCCCAATTATTCATCAGGCCACACCTTACGCACCATCTCTAAACCCCAATTATTCATCAGGCCACACCTTACCCACCATCTCTAAACCCCAATTATTCATCAGGCCACCCCTTACCCACCATTTCTAAACCCCAATTATTCATCAGGCCACACCTTACCCACCATCTCTAAACCCGTCGAATTTCCAGCAGGTCACACCTAGGCTACTGTTCGGAAGAATTGACTAGAAAGAAGCCAAACAGCTGGTGCTGAGCGATGCAGAGATTTATTTTGTACATAAGAAAAATCAATTTAAGCGCGGGAAAGCCTCTGAATAATAATTTAGTAGTAGAAAAGCTTTTCACCAATGGGACTGGAATAAATCTTTACATAATATTATTCGGTATTAATACACATTAAAAGTAAAAAGCAATAATATTTCAGGTTAATGACAAAGGTCAAAGCAATATTTTGCATATAATTCAGCGCAAAGCAGTCATTCAACATAGGAGGCTATCACAGAGACAGAAAAAATTTTAATTTTTAAGAAATAATAAAGAAAAAACGTTATCCAGTGCTTCAGAAAAAAATAATGACCTTAGAATATAATCAGCTTTCTGAATTTTTCTGCATACATTTCTACGCCACTTAGCAACTGACTAACAACCCCGGCAACCCATAAACAGTGAAGACCTAGCCGCTAAGCAACCGAGCGACTATAACCCCATAGTCTGGTACCGATATATTTTATTTTGTTTGAACAAGGCTACTAACAGTAAGTTGAAGTGCATGCATTTTAAATACCTAAAGTTAAGTTAAGTTTTTTAAAGACATGAAATTGTAATACGACAAATAAGGTGCAAATCCGGAGAAAACTCAGACAAAAAACTGAGGAATACCGCCATGAGAAAAACACAAAAATACAAAATCCCATTGTCATATGACTATTGTCGGATCCGGTCAGGTCAAGTCAGGTCAGGTCAGGTCAGGTCAAATCAACGGCTGGACCAGGGCGGCCAGCGCCGGCCGCACCCGGCACTGCGACGCGGCCGAAGAAGCATCGTCGGCCAGGGTGAGCACGGCGGCCGGGCAGAGGCCCAGCTCCGCCAGGCTGCGATTCTCCGCCTCGTCCAGCCGGCGCTTGTCCGGCGACACCAAGCGGAACGCGTTGGCGGAGGCCGCCTCGAGGCAGTCGTCGCGCAGCCAGCTGTACACGTCGGCTAGGAGCTCGTTGGCGGCGAATGTGGCCTGCAGGAGGCGGCGGCCGCCGGGCAGGCGCACGCGGACCAGGCAGTACCGGTAGCGCCGGGTCTCGCGCTGGCGCTCGCGCATCTGACGCGTGCGGAGCAGCTCTTCGGACTCGACCGTCTGGCGCAGTCGGAGCCGCTCCAGTTCGAGCTCCTCGGACGTCAGCGAATAGAATTCGTCGGGTAGGGCGACTCGATTAGCAGCCGAGCTGTCGGATTTAAAAAAAATAAATGAACTTGTAAAATTTATGTGTATTCATTAGACAATTTACAATGAGATCGTAAAAATGAACTTTTGTTTCCAAGAGACTTTCAAGCATGGAAGTAGTAGTAGTAGTAGTAGTAGTAGTAGTAGTAGTAGTAGTAGTAGTAGTAGTAGTAATAGTAATAGTAGTAGTAATAATAATAGTAGTAGTAGTAGTAGTAGTAGTAGTAGCAGTAGTAGTAATAATAATAGTAGTAGTAGTAGTAGTAGTAGTAGTAGTAGTAGTAGTAATAGTAGTAGTAGTAGTAGTAGTAGTAGTAGTAATAGTAGTAGTAGTAGTAGTAGTAATAATAGTAGTAGTAGTAGTAGTAGTAGTAGTAGTAGTAGTAGTAGTAATAGTAGTAGTAGTAGTAGTAGTAATAATAGTAGTAGTAGTAGTAGTAGTAGTAGTAGTAGTAGTAGTAATAATAGTAGTAGTAGTAGTAGTAGTAGTAGTAGTAGTAGTAGTAGTAGTAATAATAGTAGTAGTAGTAGTAGTAGTAGTAGTAGTAGTAGTAGTAGTAGTAGTAGTAGTAATAGTAGTAGTAGTAGTAGTAGTAGTAATAGTAGTAGTAGTAGTAGTTAGTAGTAGTAGTAGCATTATTATTATTAGAAATAATGAAATAATTATTATTTGTATCAAAATTATTCTCATTATTATTATTACTAGTAGTACTACTAGTTTTTGTTGTTGCTATTGTTTTTGTAGTGCATAGCCCTTTTCAATAGTGGTTACAGGGTGCCATGAAGACGAATTTAGGTTTAACACACACACACACACACACACACGCCTCAATTTTATGCATATTGAAAATATAGCATTTAAGAACTCTAAAGTTTCACCATCAACTATTCACTTTGATGCTATTATTTTTATTCCAGCATATTATTAGATAAAAAATTCAAATCAATAGACACAAAGACGCCCATTTTCACAATATAATGACAATATGTATCAATAAGAAATCTATTTATAAACTCTCAAGTGCAAGCTGTTCAGCTCTGCTGTCATGTCAGGCAAGCCTTCAAGAGAGTTAAAAAAACAGAGAATCATTCAGTCGGTCAGTCGAGCCGGACACAATTGGCCGATTTGCTGATGGCAAGACCGCCCACGCATTCTCTCATTCCCATTCAATGATAATCCCCATTCGTAAACAGTAGGAAAATTAAATAGGGAAGGCGGGCGGCTCTGTCCAATATTCCATCCTTCATTAACTACGCAAGCAATGCGACACCTGGCTGTGGCCCATCTGTTAGCCCGCCTGGCTGACCGACTTACTCAAGGCTTTCAATGGGACGCCAAATGAAATCGATTCAGCTCACTAAGCCCGACATTAGATGGGATAAATTTGGACGAATGCAGCAAATTTATCCCAGCTGACGATGACGGAGGGCGCATAATTTAGCGACCTATATAATAACTGTGCCGACGCGCTACTTTAAGTAGTAGGGTCTGAACTATGATGGGATAAATCACAAAGCAAATAATGTGGGTTAAAAATGATGAAAAAAGTGAAAAAACTACAGTAGAAAAAGACCAAAAGCATCTGCAAAATTAAGAGAGGGATCAGGCTTGTAGGGATTATTTCGGATTATATCCTGTAAAATCTAAGAGGAATGAGGTTAGAGAAAGAATTAGCGGGAGCAGATTTAAGAAGGATCAAAGAGAGACTTAATGAGGACAGGAGAGAATCTCAGAAAGCTAGGGAATCCGAAAAGAATTATAGAAAGGATCTGAGAAAAAAACAAAGATGAATCCGATAAGGATCAGACAGTACCTGAGATGGATAAGAAAGGGGATCAGGGGAGCACCAAAGAGGATTTGAGGATAATCAGAGAGATCAGAGAAGGATCATAAATGGGATCTGAGAAGGATCAGAGAAAGATCATTAATGGGATCTGAAAATAATCAGAGAAGGATCATAAAGGAAATCTAAAAAGGATCAAAGAAGGGTCAAAAAAGGGGATATGAAAGGGATCAGAGAAGGATCATAAAGGGATCTGAAAAGGATCAAAGAAGGGTCATAAAGGGGATCTAAAAATAATCAGAGAAGGATCATAAAGGGGATCAGAGAAGGATCATAAAGGGGATCTAAAAGGATCAGAGAAGGATTAGAAAAGGATCATAAAGGGGATCTAAAAAGAATCATAAAGGGGATCAGAGAAGGATCATAAAGGGGATCTAAAAAGGATCAGAGAAGGATCAGAGAAGGATCATAAAGGGGATCTAAAAAGAATCATAAAGGGGATCAGAGAAGGATCATAAAGGGGATCTAAAAAGAATCATAAAGGGGATCAGAAAAGGATCATAAAGGGGATCTAAAAAGGATCCGAGAAGGATCAGAAAAGGATCATAAAGGGGATCTGAAAAGGATCAGAGAAGGATCAGAAAAGGATCATAAAGGGGATCTGAAAAGGATCAGAGAAGGATCAGAAAAGGATCATAAAGGTTATCTGAAAAGGATCAGAGAAGGATCAGAGAAGGATCATAAAGGGGATCTAAAAAGAATCATAAAGGGGATCAGAGAAGGATCATAAAGGGGATCTAAAAAGAATCATAAAGGGGATCAGAAAAGGATCATAAAGGGGATCTAAAAAGGATCCGAGAAGGATCAGAAAAGGATCATAAAGGGGATCTGAAAAGGATCAGAGAAGGATCAGAAAAGGATCATAAAGGGGATCTGAAAAGGATCAGAGAAGGATCAGAAAAGGATCATAAAGGTTATCTGAAAAGGATCAGAGAAGGATCAGAGAAGGATCATAAAGGGGATCTAAAAAGAATCATAAAGGGGATCAGAGAAGGATCATAAAGGGGATCTAAAAAGAATCATAAAGGGGATCAGAAAAGGATCATAAAGGGGATCTAAAAAGGATCCGAGAAGGATCAGAAAAGGATCATAAAGGGGATCTGAAAAGGATCAGAGAAGGATCAGAAAAGGATCATAAAGGGGATCTGAAAAGGATCCGAGAAGGATCAGAAAAGGATCATAAAGGGGATCTGAAAAGGATCAGAGAAGGATCAGAAAAGGATCATAAAGGTTATCTGAAAAGGATCAGAGAAGGATCAGAGAAGGATCATAAAGGGGATCTAAAAAGAATCATAAAGGGGATCAGAAAAGGATCATAAAGGAGATCTAAAAAGGATCAGAGAAGGATCAGAAAAGGATCATAAAGGGGATCTGAAAAGGATCAGAGAAGGACCAAAAAAGAATATGAGAAGAGGGGATCTAAGAAAAAAACTAAGATCTAAGAAACAGGATCTAGAATCTAGGATCCAAGAAACAAAATAATGAGGGGATGGGAAGAGAGTCAGATGAGGGAGGGAGGGCTCTGAGAATCTGCCAGATCAAATGGGGACTCACGCGGCGCTGCCGGGCGCGATCTCCAGCAGGGAGGTGCAGCGGTCCAGCAGCGGCTCGATGCCCTCGGCAGTTTGCAGGCACTCGAGCGCCGCCGCCAGCGCCTCCAAATCGGCCTGATCGGGCAGGATGAGGAAGTCCTCGCCGGATTCGGAGTGCCGCTGAAAGCCGCAGGCCAGTAGGAAGTCCAGGGCGGACTCGCAGGCTGGGTGAACGCGTTGCTGGAACACGGCGTTGCCAAGGCGGATCCGCCTGTACTTCTGCTCGTCCGGGTTGGCCAGCACGTTGCTGACGTACTTGGCGATGGTCTGGGCGCACTCCTCGGCCTGCTCGGCCGGGTTCAGCGTCCTGATGGCCACGGCGGCGCACAACGCCGAGTCCTGGCCCATCTGGTCGGCTAGGAACTGCCGAATCTTGGGCTTCCACTCCTCCCAGGGCAGCGACTCCGGGCTCACCTGCGGCGGCGTCAGTTTGCTCGGCGGGATGACTTTCAGCTGCCAGCCGATCTAAACCCCGCCTACTGCTTCAGCTGCCAGCCGATCTAAACCTCTCCTGCTGCTTCAGCTGCCAGCCGATCTAAACCTCTCCTGCTGCTTCAGCTGCCAGCCGATCTAAATCTCTCCTGCTGCTTCAGCTGCCAGCCGATCTAAATCTCTCCTGCTGCTTCAGCTGCCAGCCGATCTAAATCTCTCCTGCTGCTTCAGCTGCCAGCCGATCTAAATCTCTCCTGCTGCTTCAGCTGCCAGCCGATCTAAACCCCGCCTGCTGCTTCAGCTGCCAGCCGATCTAAACCCCGCCTGCTGCTTCAGCTGCCAGCCGATCTAAACCCCGCCTGCTGCTTCGGCTGCCAGCCGATCTAAACCCCGCCTGCTGCTTCAGCTGCCAGCCGATCTAAACCTCTCCTGCTGCTTCAGCTGCCAGCCGATCTAAACCTCTCCTGCTGCTTCAGCTGCCAGCCGATCTAAATCTCTCCTGCTGCTTCAGCTGCCAGCCGATCTAAACCCCGCCTGCTGCTTCAGCTGCCAGCCGATCTAAACCCCGCCTGCTGCTTCAGCTGCCAGCCGATCTAAACCCCGCCTGCTGCTTCAGCTGCCAGCCGATCTAAACCCCGCCTGCTGCTTCGGCTGCCAGCCGATCTAAACCCCGCCTGCTGCTTCAGCTGCCAGCCGATCTAAACCTCTCCTGCTGCTTCAGCTGCCAGCCGATCTAAACCTCTCCTGCTGCTTCAGCTGCCAGCCGATCTAAATCTCTCCTGCTGCTTCAGCTGCCAGCCGATCTAAACCCCGCCTGCTGCTTCAGCTGCCAGCCGATCTAAACCCCGCCTGCTGCTTCAGCTGCCAGCCGATCTAAACCTCTCCTGCTGCTTCAGCTGCCAGCCGATCTAAACCCCGCCTGCTGCTTCAGCTGCCAGCCGATCTAAACCCCGCCTGCTGCTTCAGCTGCCAGCCGATCTAAACCTCTCCTGCTGCTTCAGCTGCCAGCCGATCTAAACCTCTCCTGCTGCTTCAGCTGCCAGCCGATCTAAATCTCTCCTGCTGCTTCAGCTGCCAGCCGATCTAAACCCCGCCTGCTGCTTCAGCTGCCAGCCGATCTAAACCCCGCCTGCTGCTTCAGCTGCCAGCCGATCTAAACCTCTCCTGCTGCTTCAGCTGCCAGCCGATCTAAACCCCGCCTGCTGCTTCAGCTGCCAGCCGATCTAAACCCCGCCTGCTGCTTCAGCTGCCAGCCGATCTAAACCCCGCCTGCTGCTTCAGCTGCCAGCCGATCTAAATCTCTCCTAGTGCGTTAGCATCACACTGCCCATCCTAGTCCTGCAGTGAACACTGACACCATCATCCCTTTATCCATCTATCCATGCTCGTCGATAGACAGTTAACCACCAAAAGAACTGTAATTTAAGGCTTTAGAGCGAAGTGCTTATCCCGGGGCACAATAACAAAGCAAGCCACACACCAGCGGGCACCGAAAGTACACGCCTTTGACCGCCAACACGGGGGCGGCGTCGGCGTTAATCTCCACCGGCTCGGAGTATCTGTCGGCAAGCAGCTGCCTGTCCTGCTGCTCCTGCTGCAGCTCCTGCCGGACTTCGGCCTCGGCGCGCAGGGCGCCGCGAAGGCTGCCAATGGGACGCGGCGCTTTTTTCTCAGCCTCGGCGCGCTCGAATCTGGCCAGAGCGGCGGCGCCGGCGCGGGCGGCCGATGCTGACGGCGCCAAACGCGGCGTAGACGAGGATGAAGCCGCGGCGGCAGCAGCCTGAGCGTCTCGCTGGGAGGCGTCGCACAGGCGCTGCCCGGGGCCCAAGCGGGAGAATTTTTTATCGCGTTTTTTATCCTCGAACCATTTCTTGATGGCCGACATGCCTAGTTTGCAGATGATGCGCTTAGCACTGCAAGTTTTTGTTGGGAATAGTTGTCTTTGAGCAACTATAGAAATGGAAAATTTGGCGTTTAATGCTTGCCTAACCTAAAAAATAATCGTCTGCAGGCAAAATTTTTAGCTAGCAACCTAGCAATCTTTTTATTGTAATTTTATTTTTAGAGTGAATAGAAGAAACTATATGAATTAGATTTTTTATCCTATTTATTTATCTAGATGTAACATTGGGGTGATATATGGGAAATATTTGGCCATTTACATTACTAGCAATGCTAGAATAATTTGTTATAGTTCAAGGAACTTACTTTATATTTAGACATGGCTAATAAAAAATTCTTTATTAAAAATAATTAAACTTGTAACAATATGAATTTTATAAAATAACATAGAATAGACATAATTAATATATTGCTCTAGCTAGTCATTATGAAGAAACTGATTATTTATTTAATTCAAAACTATTTGACAATAAATATTAAGTATTATAATAAAGGAAATTAGATACATTAAAAATTAAAAAACAAATTCAAAACATTACTATACTATAGTATAAAAATTCCAAAATGTACTAAATATTCCTATCATACTTCATAGCATAAAACATATTATTATTAATGAATGTACATCAAAATGGCCACACAACAAAATGGCCACATATCAAAATGGCCACATGTTAAAATTGGCCACATGTTAAAAGTATATATTGCTAGTTTATTTTCTCCTATGAGGGAGTAACAGTTCCAAGTATGTGGAACCGAAGTTAAGATATTAACAAAATTTTGTAAACCAAAGGCAATGTGATCAGGTCAAAGAAAGGAACAAGAAGAACTATTTTGATTGAGGCATTTTGAAAGACATGAAGATAATGCCAGTGAAAAGGAGCGATATTAAAAATGTGAATATTCATCAAACTCAATGTACTTTAAATGCTTCTGTGCTGTATATGCAGTTTGTACATCTTGTACATACCTTGTGTACATACAGTGAGGGTGTGTGAATGAGTTGTTGGTTTTGTTAAATTGTATGCCAAATATTAAATGCGTGTGCCATGCAATGTTGGACTTAAGTGCACATTGAACAATGGAATGATGACCTGCTCACCCAAAAAGCTATACACAGGCTCATGGGCCAGGCAATAAACTTTTATTATGCACATGTTGGTTAGATATTTAAAATCTTCAGAGATAAAGTTAGTGGACAAAAGTGAGAGCTGCATGCAATTCAATAGTTAAATAGTAACTGTATGTGTAAGTCTGCATTTAAGGCACACAGTGGATTGTTGGTAATAAATTGGGAGTTCAAATGAATTCATATTATGCTTTTAAGTTAATTAAGTTAGCACTTTTATACTGCAGCTCCACTTTTACTTTTTCAAGACCTAAGCTTAGAACTGCATGACTGTGTCTCTTTTAATAACTGCGTACTTTTAATTAACTCTGTACTTTTATTTTACAATTTGTTTTATACAAAATAATGCAAAATGCATCTCATTTGAAAAATACTGTTCTTCCCATTCAAAATCGCCAAGCTTTGCGACTAAGCTTACTTCCATTGCGTGTCCCCTCCAGCTTGTGGCCATTTTGACATGTGGCCATTTTGATGTGTGGCCATTTTGACATATGGCTGTTTTGTAGTGTGGCTGTTCTATTGTGTGGCCATTCTGCATATGGCTGTTTTGATGGTATCCCATTATTAATAGCTATTCCCATACATGCGCAACCTCCTGAATCTTACCTGGCCAGTGCGATGTTGTTTAGTGTAAGTGCGACATTGTTTCTGACCAAAAGTGCGACGTTGTTCAGTGTAAGTGCGACATAGGTCGTCGGTGGAAAAATTTGCGACTTAGTTGGCCAAAAATTTTGAAGGACCAAAGAAAAAAAATAGGTCCCGCGAACGATTCTTGCCTGAATCTTCCCAATTCTTCTCCATTTTGCGACTTACCCCCTCGTTTTTCACCAATTTTGTGACTTACATTGGCGATTTTGTGATGTCCCTTGCTTGGCAGGCCTGTAATAAATATTTCTATTTATTATATTAAAAATATTTCAAAAATATTTGTATACATGAAAGTAGATTGACAATACATAATAATTTTACTTTGCATGTCATATTTAAGAGCATATACAGTATAAAAATAAATCAAGATACAATAATATCATTCAAATATAATCAACAACTTTCAACTAAAAATTAAATCTTTTAATTATGAATCAATAAAAATTTGCATACACTAGTCACCAAAAAACGGATACGCCTTTTAGAAAAAAACAATGCTATTTTTTGACCACATGGTCACATGACTAACAAAGTAAATAACAAAGGGAGGGAGGGAGGAAGCGAAGGAGAAGTGAAAATCATCTGGAACAGTCACCCCAAGACCCACCAACCATTAGACTACTCGACGTATTTTTAAGACAATTATTAAGAAAATCACTCTTCAAGTCAAGTCAATGCCTTCTGAGATTTAACGCTAAAAATAATTGCACACTACTTAGCGACTAGCAGAACGACTGCTCTTGTATTTCGTAACTGCATGATTTTTTCTCTCCTATGCATATAATTTAAATGGTTTGTTTCTAGGAACTGTTCAGATTTAAACATGGTCATATTGCTGATTATTGAGATAAACAAAAAACAACATATATAAATTATAAAGTAGAAAAATTCTTCACATAAGCTTTTTTATATGAAAACATTATAAAATAGCACCAAATTAATTTCGAATTCTTATAATTACTTTTTGATTACAGTACTCCTTTTTGACTTGTTTCAAGATGATAAATTTTCTTTAGGAATGCAACTTATTGAGTAGGGGCCTATATTTGTTCAGTTTTTCATGTAGATATAATTGCCATTTCAACTAACAGCCTGAACTTTAGAGCATACAATTCTGAATTTAAGCCGGATACTGTCATCTAATATTTCTTCGATCGACTCATTTTCATATTGTGATTTTACACTTATTTTATGTTTAAATTATTAGAATTTTTTCTGAGACAGCTAAGGTGCCTTATCTCCTACTGAGTATAGCCTATTAAGTATTAGATCAAAAGTTGCAGATTTTAAAGAAAAATGTTTTTCTGAGCTTAAACTTGTAGCTGTCTATGTGTTTTTGCAGTGAATTAAATTATGTAAAATACTATTTTTTAATAGAAGTGTATACATTATTTTTGTTCACACTTGTACCCATGAGTCTTATTTCTTTTTAATGTATGTTTTTAATTTTCGAAGAATTCCTTTCATTTCATGAGTATTTTGGCTTTAAATTACTGCCCCTGTTTTTAAACTGCCTATGTTCTCTATAGGGTGTCCTTTTAATTAGCATTCTTATAAATATAAGTATAAAATATTCAAAAATTTTGAAAGTATTGATTATTTTTGTTAAGAATTTTGTTTCGTTTTATTTACTTTAGGCAAGCTAATGCACTCTGAGTGGCTAAAAAAACATGTCATCCTTAGGCAAAGTTAGGGTCTTGTAAATGAGTACATAGGAAAATAGACAAATAAATGATAATAGTTTTGGAGACTGCAATTTAAATATTTTCTTAACTAACCAAGGTGCACTTAAAATTTAGAATTTCTCCTGACATTAATGTCTTAAAATAATTTCAGGTTTTTTGCATCCGGTATGGGCAGCGCTCTGGGCAAGCGGGAGGCCAATGTTCTGGTTGTCGGGTTGGACAACAGCGGCAAGACGACTATCATAAACAAGCTGAAGCCGGCCAATGCCACCATGCAGAACATCGTTCCGACCGTCGGCTTCAACGTTGAACGACTCGAGATGAAGAATCTTCGCATGACCTGCTTTGACATGTCTGGGCAGGGCCGCTACCGCAACATGTGGGAGCACTACTACCGCGACTGCGACGCGATCATATTTGTGATTGACAGTTCGGACAAGTTGCGCTTCGTGGTTGCGAAAGACGAGCTGGAGCAGCTGCTTGCTCACGACGCCATCAGGACGCGGGGCATCCCGTTCCTGTTCTACGCCAACAAAATGGACCACAAGGACGCCCTTTCGCCAGTAAAGTGCACGCAGATGCTCGGACTAAAGGAGTGCCTTAGCAACAAGTCGTGGAACATTGTGCCCAGCAACGCCATCTCCGGCGAGGGTCTGCAGGCCGGCATCGACTGGCTGGCCGAAGAGGTGCGTCGCCTGCCGCCAAGGAAGTGATTGCATTGCCTCTCTGCCAGGCAGTGTGCTCACCCAAGATGCTGGTTCCATGGTAACTGATGTTCTCAGCAAGCGGTTCTGTCAGTGCGGGGTCATTTGGTGAAATAAATTTTCTTTCTTTTCTAGTTTTGGTTTGTCCATAAAATATTGGGAAATTTGAGCTTTTTAGTCATAGATATATGCGTAGCTTTCTCCAAATCCTTTGTGGACTGCTACCACTTCAGCATATGATTCAGTGATTTCTACCCACTTGGCCATTTCCTTCATGGACTGCTACCCTTCCCGCTAGTCCAGTGTGTTGAATTTAAGTGAATTTATAGAAGAGTGTTCTAACTGTCTTTAGAACTAGTAGGCGAAAAACGCATAAATCTTAATGTATTTGTTAAAATGAACATCGCTTAATTAATTAGATACGCTCGCTTTCGAAGAACTCCAGTCAAATTTATAGTATGGCTGTATTTTTACTTTTTCTGTAAAGTTGTTTTCAAATTTTCAAACTTATCTATTCCAGCTCCGTCCCTTTTGCGTGTTTATGTAATTAGCTACTCTGCCTGTTGTATTTTTATAGGCAACCCCCTGCGCACCAGTCCGTCCCTGTACTTCTCTTATTTACAGTGCAGACTCTGTTGTGCTCGCTGCCACTTTGTCACTTTTTCAATCAACTTTCGATTGTCAGTTCGATAAATAATTTTGTTAGAACTTTAGTGCCACAGACAGTCCAGTGCGCTAGAAGGTTGTCTCAGATTTGACGGGTCGGGTATTTTGTTAACTACTTAAAGTAGTAGTAAGTCGCCAAATTGGTGAACGCTTTTTTTAAATTGAAGCAGATTTAGTCCAAAGTGCTTTTTATCAGAGTTTGCTTTCAGCTTCAAACATTCCTTTCTTCGTGTTCGTGTGATATTTTTTGATTAGTTTAAAAGGTTTCTGAACTCTTTTGCTACTTTCAACATAAGATTTACTCGTTTATTTGCGACGCTCTTTAAGTTAGCAAAATATAAAAAATGCTTCGTACGAAAATCGGACACTAGCTGTTGGCTCGCATGTGTCTGTCTGTCACATATTTATTATGAATAATAAAGTATTTTTCCTGTTAATTGTCTCTAGCGAAGGAAAATCCTGTGTTGCGATTGTCTTCAATTCTATTTATTAATCGGGAGAAAACAAAATTCCTAAATCCACAAAGTTTAGCAGGTCCCAGCTACTTATAAACATTTTAAACGGCTTTCATGGGGTAAAGATGCTCCTCTGCTCCTCCTGTCCTCATCTACCGATCCGCATTCCCCCTGTAAAACCCTTTAATTTAGCGTGAGTAGGTTTCTTCCCTTCGGACTCAAATGTATTTTCAATAGATTCAATGTACTAAATGACCCCCCTTCATCGAGATAGGCCTTTCTCAAGATCGCCAGCGTAGCACTCTCAAAACTTCGTTAATTATGTTCTATTCGAATTCGAAGGGATAAAAAAATAGGATGAATTGCACTCTGGCGTGCTTTCTCTGCACAGCTAGTCAGAGAAAAGAATCAATCCTACAGGGATTTTATTTTGACTTTGGGCTCCATTCTTTGGGCCTCTCACAAGCTAAGGAGTCCGTGGAGGGTAGAGACGTGCTTCCATGCCCTGCCCTCTTTGTCTTTCCGGCCTACGCTACGCTAAGAACTGTTACGAGCTACTCCCTAGTTCAAAATCCCATCATTCGGCTGCAGATGGGGCATGAGGCTGCGAGTCTTGGCAGTGCAACCGCTCTTTTCTTTGCCACTACTCCGCTGCTTGAGTGGGCAAACTTTCGAGCTCTGCCCCTTCCCCCTCCGAATTTCTCCGCTTTTTAGTACAAGTCGCGGCTTGTCCCGCTCCCATTCCAATCGCGCAGGCAGGGGAGGAAGGGAGAACATAAAACTTCTAAAAATCCCAAAGCTGAAGCTTTAGCAAAGCGGATGAGGACTTGGTGACCGACAGCCCCTCCAAGAATCTCTCGCCGGTTATTATCGCTTGTTGGCTGGCTGTTGGACACTGTGGCCGAGCCACAGGGAGACCGCGGGATCGCCCGAATTCGATTCACCGTCCCCCCCTATGGCTCTAAAAAGATCCCACTCGGCCCGCGTGTTGGCGGTTCGGCTTTCTCAGAAAAATCCCGCGGCTTGTGAGAGACTCGGCAGAGAAGCTCGGAAGACTTTGGACTCGACAGTTCGGCCTTGTTCCTGTCAGCCAGAATTCGGTAAGGACGGTTGTCGGGGGGGTAATTTTTCCTGGTTCCCTCTGCTCGGGCATTTAAAACTACGCGATTGGGATTACCAATTCGCGCTTAGAAAGAGGGATAAAAAAGCCGATAGCGACGCGTGAGGATGAGCAAAATCGATCTGGTCGTTGGCCGGAGATGTAACTATGGAAAGAGAAATGGGGATGGGGAATTGATTGACAGCTGCTGCAGGCCGCCGCGGCGGTTCGATCCGCCAGTTGGTTGGGACTGAGAAAAGCAGAGCGCCTAGGAATCCAGAATCCTTTGCGGTAAAAGCTCCTTTCTGCTAGGAATAATGTCAAATACCTGATTTTAGTACAAGTATATTATATGCACTTTTATGATTATTTACTTCTGCTCACCAGTAACAATCTAATGATTGAAAAAGGCAAAGTTTTTTATATACATCATTAAATGCAAGATAAAAATGGCGTGGATCATTGAGGGGTCTTGAATTTACCTTAGATACCTTTCAAGAAGTTATTTACTGGCCAAAGATCATCAAATCGTGTGTATGAATAGTTATTACTGATCCAGTGTGCGCTGATCCACTTTGTTATGCAAATTACGGCTCAGTAAAATAAGCCAAAGCTGTGTAGAAAGCAGCTCATTAACATATTAATTAACACTCGAACCGACTATCCACATCGCCGTGCGTACTCAGAAGTGAAATATGAGGCTTTGGGTGTTGAATTGCTGCAAGTAAAATTTGTGTCAAACCTTGAAGCTGTTTACTTTCGGCAGGAAAAATTTTCCTGAAAGTAAAAATGTTTTTGTTTTTCTTGATATTTGAGGTTATGAACAGTTCAGGTCATTCGTCACTGCTCAGAAGATGATCTTCATGGGTCTTAGGCAAAGTTTAGTTTGCACAAACTGCTTTGGTCTTGGGATAACTTACTACGACCTTCTTTGGTGCAGGTCATGGACAGTTAGTGCCATAGACATTTTTGATCATGGAAAGTCTTGGTCATTAGAGAGTTTTGTCATTGACAAATTTTGGTCATGCAGATAGGGTCATAGAAAGTTTTGTTCATATATAAATTTGGGTCACTGTGTTTTCTGTTCTTCAGGTAGTGCAGGTCATAGAAAGTAAGCAGTACAACATAGTCACCTTGGTCATATAAATAATTGGTCATATAAGTTGTATTTATACAATAGGATCAAATAAGATCAATTTTGAGCAGTAGGCCATTTTGGTCAATTTATTTCGGGTCTGGGTCACACAAAAGCTTTGATCATTGACAGTTTAGGCCAAAGACAGTGTGAGTTATAGGGATTTTGGATCATACGAATTAAGCCATAGACGATTTAGGATCACAGACAGTTTAAGTCCAGTGACAACTGAAGTAAAATCAAATATTCAGTTGGCCCTATTTACGTCTAACATATAAGGTCATATAAAGTTTGAGCCATACGAATTTAGTCATAGACATTTTGGGTCATAAAAGTTTCACTCATATAATTGGCTGTTGATTTGCGTGAATATTACTCCCACTTGAAACAAACACACTTGAAGTTGCAGATTCGCACAAAAAGCTCAGTCATTTGGACCAGGCTCATTAGGACTGCGGTTCACATAGCCCGCCTAATCACATCAGCTGCCTCCTCAGCTGGATTTCTTATCTGATGTGTGGCAGAGCTTGTCAGGAAATCGAATCTTTCGCACCACAGAATCAGGCAACGACAAGAGGGGCCCAGCGACCTGGCAACTTTCATGGCATCTCGTCTACTTCATGAAAATTCCGTGACTGGGAAGAATTTGGGTTGGCGCTGTCTGCAGCTTGCCTGCCTGCGTCTCTTCCCCCTCTCTCTCACTGCGTTGGTTAATTTGGATGGATCACTTTAAGTCCGAAACTGGGCACGATGGCAAAGATGGGGATTTTGGCTTATTTCGGTGACGAATCTGCGACCCTCATTGTTTACGCGGCTTCCAGCGGCTGATTGCGCTGGAGCTGATGCGGATTTCTCCCTAATTATCCCCAGTTAGCCAGTCAGTCAGTCTGTCTGTCTGCTTGCTGGCTGGCTGACGCAATTCACCACTCAATTAGCTGCCTTAGCTGAAGCCCGCTCCCCTGGCGGCCGGGAGACCGAGAAAGTGCTTTTTGGGGGGGGGGGGGAATAACTGGAACAGGCTGCGCGAAATTGACAGCTCTACAACGCCCTGGCCGCCGCCGCGGCTACAGTTTCTGGCTGATCAAACAGCCCTAGCTGCGCTGAGCTGTGAGCCGCAATTTGGGAACATGGGGGTGAGGGGGTTGACGAGCGGCGGGACGGCTGTCTCTCTCTGTCATGTTTTTGCACCTTTTACTCCAAGCGACTCGTAACTAGCCAAAGTACCCCAGTGGAAAGTGCCTGGCAATATTTTGCGGTAGAGCAGCAGCGGCTCGAGTTCCAGCGAGTTTCCCCTTGGAATTTACGCTAGCTACGCGGGAAAACAGCTTTATCGGCGCTTTGTGGCAACGGGGATAATTATTAATGCGCTTCTGCTAACCAGTGGGAATTATATTTGCGCATAATTTGATCCCTGGGCGATGCTGGAAAGTGCAGAGCTGCGGTCGGAAAACGACGCGTTGGAAGGCTCTGCTGAGAGGGAGGCTGGGAGTGGGCAAAAAACAGGGAGAAATGTCTTTGACGGTGCGTCCTGCACCCTCCCAGTTTGCTGCTCCCGCAGGTCCAGCAGGGATAAAATTAGGATGCACCAGCCATTCGTCTCTCTCTGTTACGCTCTCATTCCTCATGCCCACTCATTTCTGACCGATTCCCCATCCATCGCTCCTCAAACGCGCGGCCGCAGTCTCCGGGAGCCCGCAGCCAGAGCAGCAAAAGCGGCGGGCCGGCGGGCGCGCATTGGCGGCGGCTAAAAGCTCCGGTCGGGGCCGTCCCAAACGCCACTCAGTTTTTGGCCCTGGCTACGAGATTAAGGCGGAGCAGTGGGGAGCCCGTGGCGAGTGGAGAGAGAGAGAGGGAAAGGAAGAAAGAAAGGGGGAGAATCTCCCGTCTGTTCCCCGTCCCTGAAGCGCCTGTCGTGGATTATTTATGACAGAAATCGCGGCAGCCGCTGCCAGCAAGCCCGTCGGATCTTCCCACTCTTGCCAAATCCCAATTGCCAAAAGCCGGCCCCCTCCGGCTCTGCCTCTCCCCATCTGCTGGAGATTAAGGCGGCAGATTCGAAAGTTTTCCCGAAACAAGCTGTCAAGGGGGAGAGAAAAATCCCCCCCCCCCGACGCTGTTGATGTCAAGCCAGTCAGCAGTGTTCACCTTAGACTTCGCGGAGCAGCAGCGGCGTCGTCAGCTTGGCACAAATCACCATGGCAACGGAGCCGAATTCCATGCCCTGGCTGGCCAGGCGGAATCGGCTGAGGCCGCTACTGAATCTCAGGGCTTCCACGCGCAGCCACCGAGGCAGCAGGGGCAGCGGCAGCTGCGACACACTCGAAGCTACAAGGCGCTCATCAGCCAGTGAGTAGCTGGACCAAACACGGGAATTGCCCCTTCAAATCTGCAATTGGTCCCATCCGACTCTGGGTATACTCTGCTGTACATGTACCTGTACATGTAAATCTTCAGTTTTAGGTTATCTATGCGACTTTAACCGAAAAGTGTGAGACAGAAGTTGTGTTTGCAGATAACTGGAGAAGAATTAGCAGTCGCTCAATAATGAAACGTTTGAAAAATTTCAAAATGGATACAGTTGGATATTTACTGGTTTCTTATCCCTTCAATAATAAAAAGCGTGTGTATTCAGTGTTCTGCAAAGTGAACTAAAACCTTATATAGTTGAAGGTTACCAGACAGACAGACAGACAGACAGACAGACAGACAGACAGACAGACAGACAGACTGACACACAGACATACAGACACAGACAGAATGACAGACAGACAGACAGAGAGAGACAGACGGACAGACAGACAGACAGACAGACAGACAGACAGACAGACAGACAGACAGACAGACAGACAGACAGACAGACAGACAGACAGACAGACAGACAGACAGACAGACAGACAGACAGACAGACAGACAGAGAGACAGAGAGACAGACAGACAGACAGAGAGACAGAGAGACAGACAGACAGACAGACAGACAGAGAGACAGACAGACAGGCAGAAAGAGAGACAGACAGACAGACAGACAGACAGACAGACAGATAGACAGACAGACAGACAGACACTAAGACAGACAGACAGACAGACAGACAGACAGACAGACACTAAGACAGACAGACAGACAGACAGACAGACAGACAGACAGACAGACAGACAGACAGACAGACAGACAGAGAGACAGAGAGACAGACAGACAGACAGAGAGACAGAGAGACAGACAGACAGACAGACAGACAGAGAGACAGACAGACAGGCAGAAAGAGAGACAGACAGACAGACAGACAGACAGACAGACAGATAGACAGACAGACAGACAGACACTAAGACAGACAGACAGACAGACAGACAGACAGACAGACAGACAGACAGACAGACAGACAGACAGACAGACAGACAGACAGACAGACAGACAGACAGACAGACAGACAGACAGACAGACAGACAGACAGACAGACAGACAGACAGACAGACAGACAGACACACAGACAGACAGACAGACAGACGGATGGGCGGACTGACTGACGGACCTCTCTGCACATGGAAGGAAGTAGCTCGTAGGATAGTGGTGGTATTCATAAATGCAGAATCACAGTCAGGTCACAATCCCGATTAATATAACTTTAAAAGGCCGTTATTTTCCGTCGTAAAAACTCTCAGACTAATTGAAATGGTGCTAGCCTGTGCTACTCATTCAGACGCATTTGATCAACTCATCAGATGCCTGTTGCCACTGAGAAGCAACAGTTTCATTAGGAATGATGTTGATGTCAGTGTTGATGTCTGCATTTAAAATGTCTACCTTTAAAAAATTTGAGTTTTTCACTTTCACTTTCGCTTCACATATTGTTACTCGATCCATCCAGGCGCTCCGCCGCCATGTGCTGCTGCCTGGTTGACAGCATCCTGCAGCTGCCGCGGCCTTCGCCAGACCGGCCGCAGGTGAGCCGCTACAGGCGCAGCTGGCACTGCCTTGCCGGCCTGCTGTGCGCGCTGCTGGCCCTCACCGCCGCCCAGAGCGGCGCCAGCGGCATCGGCTACCTGGTCTGCACCCGGCGGCTCGGCGGCTGCGTCTCTTTCCTAGAACGAGATCCGTGCCTGAAGGCGGCGGTGCCGTTTTTTGTGGTCTCGCTGGTCTGGCTGAGCATCTTCTGCTCCTGCTGCTGCCAGAGCCCGAAAGCGCTCGGCGTTTTCCTTCTAGTCGGCCTGTGCGGCGAGGCGGTGCTGGCTGGCTACATGGTCGCCTTCGACCAGACCGTCCGGATCGACGATCACCTCCGGCAGCAGCTGGGAGCCGCTCTGGACGCCGCCTGCGCCGGCCGGCCGGCACCGGAGAGCTCGCGGCTCGGGCTCGCCTGCTTCCGGCCGTTCCGACACGGCCTGGCCAGCTGCCGGAAGTTGCACAGGCGCCTGCCGCGGCTGTGCAACCACACGACTGAAGCGGCGAGGCCAGCTGGCCAGCGTCAGGCACCAGTCGGCCTGGCGCTGGCCTTCCACAAGGACAACTGCATCGGCGACCTGGTGGAGGCGATCGCCGCCAGCAAGCAGCTGCACCAGGTGGTCACGTACTCGCTGCTGTTCGCCTTCTCCGGCTTTCACTTTGCCCTCGCCGTCGCTCTGTGCGGCTACGACGTCCGGCGGAAGCGGATGGAGAAGAACCTCGGGCTCGGCTGCCACGCAGCTGGAGCAGGCGGCGACAAGGACGAGGCGACTGGGGCGTCGGCAGCTCAGCAGCAGCAGCCGCAGCAGCAACAGGGAAACGGCCAGATCCGCCGGCTGGAGATCCACGTCAACATGGACGCCCGGTCCGACCTGCTGAACTCGCTGCCGCCATTGCCGCCGCGACCGCCACCGCAGCCTCACCGTCAAGCGATGACTGCCTCGACGTCGGCCTCATCAGCGACTGGGGCGGAGGCTGAAAAGTCTGCGCTGCCGCTGCTGCCGCTGGCTGGGGCTCGCGGCCGAGTGACTTTCGATGTTGACAAGCGAATGTGACATCGGGATCGCAAGCAGCTGATCCCAAAATCCCCAATCGAGCTTCCCACTAACATCCCAGGTGTCCCATACAAATTCGAATCTCATAGTACCCTGCGTGCTTTTTCACTGCGACTCTTTTGACAGCCTCTTCCTCTAATTAAAACTATTAATTAGTTGCATTGAGCTGCATAGCATCATACGCGCGTACCTCGTAAAATAAATTTTGGTAGTCATAAAATCATTCCTCTACTACGTTCAAATCAAGCGCTGCTTACTTTTTTTAAATTTGCGGATAATTCGCTACTCGCTTTAAATTTATTTTTTTTATAAATGAATTTGAATCAATACTCGCTACTGCTAGTAGGAAAATTTGCTTTTTATTAAGTAAGCTAAAATGTTTTTAATCAAGGCAATAAACCAAATATAAATTTTTTAGCCAACAGAATTTGATTAAAATTTAAAAGGTGATAAAAAAATCCTCGAGTTTAATCATCTTAAAACCTTGTTCCATTTGGAGCTCAAAATGCATGTTAATTTACGCTTATTCGTATAGCAAAGCATGCATTTAGCTAAGCGTATGCTCATTTAGTTACTGTTAATTACAAAATGAAAGGTATTCAAGCATAAATGACATGCGCTGACTTCTCATAACTTATTAAAAAATTGCAGTTAAATCCAAACACTGAAATTTTTTGTCTTGGAATCATGGGATCACGAAAAACTGGGATTTCCAAATCTAGTTAGCAGCTGCCTATGACTTGGAGGTTGATTGCGCCGTGGCCTGCAACTTTTGTTCTTTTACCTGATATTTCATTATTTTTACAAGTTTTTCCTTCCGAGCTAACAGCCACTTGATGGAATTGACTATCGTTTAAGAGCACGATATTATTGCTTAAATGCTGAGCTCATTACCTCTTTGTTAGCATTGTAGCTAGGAGAACAATTTTTATCCCCAATAAGGATCTCAAAGTTGTTAAGAAAGAATATTGAGGGGCGCATTGCAAGCACAAACTTTCATATTAATATTCAAAATTCATATTCAAAAGCATACTAAAAACATCTCAAGCACGAAATATTAAAATCATCGCAACATGTTTAGCACAAGGACCACTAGGAGCCACTTTTATCTAGTAGTCCTTGGTTTAGCAATCATCATGCCAAGCGGAAAATATGATAAGCACGAACAATAAATCGTCAATATGATGTAACTGCGGTCTGGGCGAGGTCGAGGGCGCGGAATTTTTCCGAATTCCGCGCACTTCCCCTAGACGCAGCCGCTAGAGCGTCGAGGTGGGATTGGGATCTCTCCCTCTCCCGGCCTCCCCTCTAGCCACGTCCACTCCCGCCTGCCTGTCTCCGTCACCTCCCGGACCGAGGATGCGCCGGCTGGAGCCCTCTTCTCTTTTCTTTCCCCCTCTTTTTACCCTCCTTTTCCCCTCTTTACCCCCTTTTGCCTCTGCGTGTGACCTCTACTTACAGTATGATAAGTCTTCACACCCATAATAATCGGCTCAAACCCTCTATTTCTACCCCCTAAATTATGCTACTAACAGTATTTTCTGCGCGTTTTGCTAACTTATTCATCGATTCTCCCCCTTGTTCTACCCCTGCCTAGTGACATTTTCATTCGCGCCCCTGTTAGCCCCAAACCCCATTTCTCATGCCGTCCTCTCCACCTCCGCTTCTATTGTTCTTTTTCCTCTAATGTTTACCTTTCTATTGTTCCCAATTTTTGTTTATCTTTCCAATGTTTTCTTGCTAATTGCTCCTCTATTGTTCCCCGTTTTTGTTTACTTTTCTAATGTTTGCTTTTCTATTGTTCTCTGCTCTTTCTCATTGTTCGCCATCTCTTCTCAACAGCCCCCTCATCATTTGCGCCTCATTATCACCTACCTCCCACCCCTCTCCAGCTTGCGTAATTCCCCGTTGTTCTCATGCGCTGGCGGCCATTTTTGTTGTTCTCATTCCAGCGTCATCAGCCGGCGGCCAATCGGAGAGAGGGAGCCATGGCAACATGAGATGAGATGGCGGCCATTTTGGATTTTGAGGCCTATATAAGCCGCTGCTTTTGGCCTCCAAAATCCTCAGATGTGTTGAGTTTAGTCTCACGGTTAAGACTTCGGTCTAATTCGAGTCTTAGGACTCCAGTGCGGCTCTTGTGCCCCCTTTGTGGCCCCCGCACTCGGCCTTGTGGCCCTATCTGCGAGCCTTAGAGCTCTACCAGCGCGGCTTTTTAGCCTGCCCATCCATTCCTGGCCATTGTGCCTTGAACGTCGGCTTCGTGCCTTGACTTCAACTGCATCGGCCTTCGGCCTCGTCGGCGAACAGTCCGCCAGCAGTGATCATCAGCCAGATCGACAGCCGCCATCTCAGCTCCGGCCTCTCTCTCTCTCTCCGTGCCAGCCGCCGGTAAGTTCCCCCGCTTGTTTTATTGCTTTCCGCCTAGCGCGTATTTTTGGGGATTGTTCTATTCCGACCTTTTGCTTTGCACTAGAGAATTGAGCCTACTTTATTAGTAGTATTGTATCTGGCTTCATTAATATATTAATTCCGCTGAGTGAGTGTTTTAGCCTTGTGCTACTTTAGGACAATAATCTGCCTAACTATCAAATCCATCTTCTTTTTCACTCCAACTTTATTGGACTGCTAATGGCTTGCTAAGCCTTTCACCTTGGGCGGTGAAGTATGGGGAAGTTAGGGGAAATTAGCGAACAGACTCTCGAGGGCGGCTCGCCGCGTCTGGCGGCGCGCCTGTGTGTAATGAGCGTATGAGCGGTGTAGAAGCTATGTGCACGTGACGGCGGGTAGAGATAGCAACACCTGGTTAAGCGGACCCATCTCGCACTGAAGCATTCGAAGTATCAGAGCCCACGTTCTCACCTCACTACTCTTAGTAACATGTTCGCGGATTCTCTATCTCCGCACCACCTCCAAGGACTCCCAGCACAAAAGCCCTTCAGTAATGATCCCGGCACTCCCGATAGAAGCCCGTGCAGAGCCCCTAAATCGGCTACGCCCTGCCTCGCTGTTTAGCTGAAACCCCCGAATCAATACCCGGGCGGAGCTCTGGCTTCGTTAGATCTGGAAAGTCATCAGGTGCGCCAGGTCATACAGAGTGGTGGCAGCCTTGGGGCTCATACAATGACCCCAAGACCAGTCAAAGGCACCTTAGCTGCAGCAGAGCAGGCGTGGGACCTTGCCCTCAGGCCAATCGCTACCCAATTCTACTTAGTATCCTCAGGGCGGGTTTGCACGGTACTGAAGGCCCGTGAGCGTCAGCCTCTGATCATTGGCGGCTCATGGTCATCCTCCTGTTAGTCATAGTCAATTCTCTTCCCTAAAGGCTAGGGCTACTCAGGCGGGAAACATCAAATAACTTAATCAGAATGCAGGAATATCCCATCGTGATACAAAGAGAGCAGAATCATATCATAATGCTGCCTAAATTAATTCTGTTAATTAAATATTAACTCAATTGTACCAAAGCTTTGAAATTTCTAGACCGTGTGTTTTTACCTACTGTATAAATACACACAACTACTACTCGTACTACAATAACTACTGTCTAAAACTACGAGCCCAAGTTAATATCTGAAAAATCAACATCTAAGCAGCTATACCTAAAATCTACAAAATAAAAGTTTTACTACCGACTTAAATCTAAATTGGCCCTTCAGTTTGACTCATCCTCAAAAAAGTTTTTAACTCCATTACGTAGAGCTGGACTATAAAAACACCCAGTGTTAGGGGGGGGGGGGCATTAGGTGCCGATTTCTTAATTGCTGCCCAGGCATAGGCGGGACGGATCTGTGCGAGCGTCCTAGAGTTCTTATCATTGGGTGGAGAGAGGTGTTAAATGTTCAACCCACCACAGGGGGCTGGTTATTCTGACTGGCCTAAAAATAATTGCCTCTTTGTTCGCTCCTTTATCTGTTGCACGCATTGGCCGAATTGAAAAACCAAAGATTCTCCTCTCCTTTTTTACCATCAATATGCTGAACAAAGAACAGCAGAGAGAGGGAACAAAGAATCTTAATATGTGAATCTTTTTTTAATTAAAGATGGTGAATGTCCTCGACTTCAATGAAAAATGCAATACGCTCGTATAGTCGTCCTCCACGATGTTTTTAAACATAAAACCAAAAAACGTTAATTTATTACGAGCGTATTATTCTCTTTTTCAGTACCCATAGGAGCTCTGTGACTTTTGAATTATTAGTATTAAATTTGTATAGTAGTCATCTATCAATCAATCCTTTCAAAATATTAATCATTCAAGAACCAGAATGAGCTTTTTGTAAAAGAGTAAAAAAGTGCTACACAGAATGAGTCTGAAATTGTCTGTAATAAAAAATCCACTTAAACCAAGCTGTATAAATTTTAAACAAACAAAATATATGATAAATTGTCTAACGGGACTTCAAAAAATTGTATAAATAATAAATTGTGCTTTTAAGCGTTTGTTCTAAAAGCAGATTCCAGAGGTCAATGATCGAAATATAACTTAAATGAATTACAACTTGATTTTAGAAAAACATAATCCTTATAAAAGTCTTTAATCTAGTGGTCCCTGGGTCTGCTTCCGGTCATATGAAGATCAGGATGAAATCATGACGCATTTCCAACCGATTTAAAAATATAAACTCGCAATTAAAAACCTTTCCATACTACTACTAAGTAAGCTAATTATACAGATATCTATTTCGCTAACCAATTATTGGTGTGAACAAACAAGCCAATTTGACCCAGCCAATCTCGGGAGAGGAGGAGTTTAATTGGTTGGTGAGCTTCTAATTGAGCAATTATCAAGTTAGAATTAAATTAGTTTTCCTCGTGACACCACTTGCGACCACAAGAGGACGGTTTGAAATCAAAAGGTAAAATAACCCAGTTAAATTTTTTTAAACCAAGACTTCCGCTATGTCTGCTACTGAAACAAAAGAGCTCGAACTGCGCATTTTGGTACTGGCTCTGCAGGAGAGTGAAAAACAGTGAGTAGGCCAATCAAATACTTTTTCTGTGAACAATACTATAGAGCTTTATCTAAACCGGTGATTACCAGAGTAAATAATTAATTAATTCAAAAATCTTTGACTATTTTTAAAGCAGGCAGTGGCTGCTGCAGCAGGCTTGCTACAGTAACTGGCCCGGCAATAATGTACAGCCAGGCGATGCCGCAGCCCGCAGTGCGCTGGCGAACACGAGCGCCAGCACCCAGCAGCTGCACGCCATCCTGCAGAAGCACGAGCGCCGAGCCAGCCGCCCCGTGGTGTGCGTTTTTTGCAAGAAAAACGGCGAGCCCGAGTCGTTTTATCGCGGCCACACGGTCAAGGACGGCAACGGCGACGTGGTCTGCCCGGTGCTGCGTCGCTACACCTGCCCGATCTGCTGCGCTACTGGGACGGCCGCGCACACCGTCAAGTACTGCCCAGTTGGCAACGGAGTCAGGCAGAGTGGCGGCTGCAACAGCGGCGGCGGCGGCGGCGGCGGCAGCAGCGGCGGCGGTGGACGCGGCTGGTGGACGCGGACAAAGTGGAAGGATTCTGAGCGTGGCGAAACGCCGATAAATTAACTGTGAGCACTAAATGCTACGATTTAGTTTCAATATTTTCGCGATTTTTAATCTCGAATGTCACATTTTTCAATAACTTAGTTCACAAATATTAAATCAATTTTGAAGCCTTAAGATTCAGCGCAAAAGGATTACAGAAATACAAATGGTTTCATATGTTAAGTTTTTGTACAGCTATTATGCTTCTGCATCAAAATTTTAATAAATCATTCAGTTACTACGATGACGTCATGATACAGATCTGCAGCTGAGGGTGGAAGTACAGCCACATTTTTCCAAATGCGCACACTTGTTTCTTGCTTTCTTAAAGGTTTTTTACTTTTTTCATTTAATTCTTTCTGCATCACGTACTCATTTGTCTATTTTTCATGCGTCTTGTAAATAACATTTATGAATTTTTTATTTCGCTTTGACTCGCATATATTTTTTCATAAATTCAAAGCAATATTTTGCTTAAAATTTTTATTTCAATCGTTAATAGGCTTGTCTGCTTATAGGCTCCAAACCTCTTTTATTATATATGCACATCTGCTCGTGCTGATTTTTTTGTAATACAAACAAGTAATTTTATTGTAAATAAAATACTTGAATGTTGCTTTTAATTTTATAGTTTGGAAACAATCATTATAATGCGAATTTGCACTGTGCCATTTTGTATCAATAATGAATACTGTACATTTCCTTTTTTCTTTTGTAAAAAGAAACAGCTACATGCGTGAATTTGCTATTTTTTAACAAAATTTAGTAAGTTTTTTCTTACGCTTGAAGTAAAGGCTTACACATTGATTAAATTAAAAAAAATTTTCAATTCATGAGGAGCAATAAATACTCGTATTGTGCGAGTAGCCGTGACAACTAATTGAAATTTGGGTATAGACCCAATGCCTATGCAAACTATTGGCTTGTATCTTTGCTTATTAACTTTTCTCTACCACTCACCAATCAAAAGCCACACGCAAAACTCTCCAAAATCAGTTGTTACTAAGGCCTAGGTTAGTGACAAGAGACGTTTTATTTTATTAGAAATTCACGACGCGCACCAACCATTTCAGTCTCCAATCCCACTAACATACACTATATGCCAGTGTTAAAATTACTTCTCGATGACAGAAAATTAATATACGCGTTAAATATGCATATAAATACTAATAAATTTATATTTCTGTTTTAGTGTTGCGTGTCTTAATTCTGAACTTGAGGATCTAAAGGGATGAGACAAAATAAACTCGCAAAATTTTTTTTTCAAATCATTCGCTGAATATACTGTATAAGTTTTACTCATTTTGTAAATCTATAATGAGAATGTGAATAAAATCTTGGCCATTCAGGCTCCTTTAAAGCTCCTTTAAAGCACCCACTGGATGGGCAGAACATTTTAACTTTTTACTTTATTCTGTAGCTGTAGCCGCCTCGCCTGAATCATAATGTCAGATTTTTTCAGAAATGAATAACAAAGTTCTTTCTAGCATGCTGGGATCCATATGATTTTCGGTTTCTCAAAAATTTGATTAATAAATAAAACTGTTTAATATCGCCATCGCAGTAGCAGAGCTTGTCGTGTAAACTTTTGAGTCAATTTGAGTGTGACATTGACAAAAAGAGGGGATGGTGACGAATCCAACGAGCCATCAATAAAGAACTTCTCTGTCAGCCTCACCAGCAGGGCTGTCACAACCACCCCAGAGAGAGATAAAGCAGAACAATTAAAAATCTACAACACGAAAATCTACAAAACAAAATCGCGCGATCAAGGGGAATTATTCGAAATAAGTGAGGTCCGAATTGTACATTAGTAAAATAGTGAAAATTAGTTGCTAACTTTAAGTTGACCTTGACTAGGGCGTCGAGGGTTGGATCACAGAATGACAGCTCGTGAGAAGTTAACAGCTCGTGAGCTCTCTAACAGCAAAGTTTAACTTACGAAGCGTAATAACATTTCGACAAAAGGAATAATCATTGATTACGCAACCCAGCCTGTCTACTGCTAGGCGTATGGAGCGATTATTTTAGCTCTGATTCACTTACAGACTACATTAAATTGCAGGAAAACCACTGCATCATAAGTAATAATAGTAAATAATATTAAAATTTATAATAAGGGAATTCATGCCACAACACCCGAAGTACGATATGGGCTCGAGGTGCCAGTGTGTTTTTACAACGCGTGCAAAGAGTATTTTGCAATAATAAATTTATTAATAAATCTATTGATAAGCAAGGGAATTTAAATAGTATAATAAAACTGTGATAACGGACTCGAACTCGCGACCTCTCCCAATGCTGGATTTCGCCAAGCCAATCAATTAGCCAATCAATCAATCAGTGAATCAACCCATCAATCAATTGATTAGTAAAACAATCTATCAATCTATCAAGAGTAACCAAATAGAGCGGGCCCTGGAAACAGGCCTATTATTCGCAAACTACAATAAGTTGAAGCGGAAAAGCGCAAACATAACAAAACATATACATGCATGCACACATTTCAAATATTAATACCAATTTGAATAGGGTAGAAAACAAACAAGTAAAACAAAAAAAAACAATAAAGCGGGAACAGTTGATCGCGTCAAATTGAAGTCAAAACTGGTTCGGTTGGGGCTGGCGCTGCTGCCAATTAAAATTCGGCGAACTCCTTGGCGCACTTCTCCGAACTGGCGATCCGCAGCGGCTCCTCCTCGTATTCGTCAAAGTTGGACGGGTCGCCCGGACCCTTCGACTTCGGGACAAAAGGCGCTTCCACCTCCTTCTTGTACACCTAATAGGATAGTGGGGCAGTGAGGTGAGAAAATTTTGAATGCTAGGGGAAAAATAAGGACCTGTTATGATCGGTGCAACGAGAGATCTTTTTTATTTTGATTGGCTGTGGCACTCATGGATCATTCTGATTGGCTGTGGCACTCATGGATCATTCTGATTGGCTGTGGCACTCATGGATCATTTTGATTGGCTGTGGCACTCATGGATCATTCTGATTGGCTGTGGCACTCATGGATCATTCTGATTGGCTGTGGCACTCATGGATCATTCTGATTGGCTATGGCACTCATGGATCATTCTGATTGGCTGTGGCACTCATGGATCATTCTGATTGGCTGTGGCACTCATGGATCATTTTGATTGGCTGTGGCACTCATGGATCATTCTGATTGGCTGTGGCACTCATGGATCATTCTGATTGGCTGTGGCACTCATGGATCATTCTGATTGGCTATGGCACTCATGGATCATTCTGATTGGCTGTGGCACTCATGGATCATTCTGATTGGCTGTGGCACTCATGGATCATTCTGATTGGCTGTGGCACTCATGGATCAATTTGATTGGCTGTGGCACTCATGGATCATTTTGATTATCTGTGACATTCATTGGCTGAAACACGCAAAATATTTTTAAGCGACTGAGGTCATTAAGAAATCAAATCACCTGTGGAAACATTTTTTAAAAACCCTGATTGGGTGTGGAAAAAATCTTTAAACTTTCATTAAAAACTATTATATTTGTCACTTGACGACTTCTCACCTGGATCCAATCGGTGGTGGCGAACCACTTATGCGACTTAATGTCGTTGACGCCATTCTTGAGGTTGCCGAACCGTTTGGTTAGGTCAACCTGCAGCAGATTACGCAACAGGTCCTTCAGATCCGAAGAGAAATGGCTCGGGAAGCGGACCTTGCCGGAGACGATCTTCTCGTAGATCTGGATCGGCTGGTCGGCAAAGAACGGCGGGTAGCCGGCTGCCATTTCGTAGACCAGCACGCCCAGGGCCCACCAGTCTACGGCCTTGTTGTAGCCCTGTAAACAATATGTAAAAAGTTTGCGCCATTCTACTGACTAAACTAAGTAGTATGTTAAGGAAAAATTTAGGCTTTTTTCAAATGAAAAATTAAATTGGTTTTCCTTATTATAACTAATGGCTCTATTTATAAAAATTGAATAGAAATTGACTATTTGAATAGAAATTGGCTGAGTGCACTATATACGGAAGACAAAAAATTCTAATGTAGGCTCAGAAGATTCTATTTGAGTTTGAAAATTATTCTTAATTATGAGGATTTCCTAGGCGAAGTAAAGGATTTTTGTTGGAAGCTGACTAGGATTCATACAAAGATTGACGAGGATAACCCAGGACAGGTTTATGAGCATTCTCACTGTCGTTCAGGACTATTATTTTCACCGAGTAGGAAGATTCTTAAAGAAGGTTAAGATAAATTCCCCTAGAGGTTAAGGAGAAGAATGCTGAGGTATAGAAGGATTCTCATGGAGGTTGAGAAGGACTTTCATGGAGGTTGAGAAGGATTCTCATGGAGGTTGAGAAGGACTCTCATGGAGGTTGAGAAGGACTCTCATGGAGGTTGAGAAGGACTCTCATGGAGGTTGAGAAGGACTGTCATGGAGGTTGAGAAGGACTCTCATGGAGGTTGAGAAGGACTTTCATGGAGGTTGAGAAGGACTCTCATGAAAGGTTGAGAAGGACTCTCATGGAGGTTGAGAAGGATTCTCATGGAGGTTGAGAAGGACTTTCATGGAGGTTGAGAAGGATTCTCATGGAGGTTGAGAAGGACTCTCATGGAGGTTGAGAAGGACTGTCATGGAGGTTGAGAAGGACTGTCATGGAGGTTGAGAAGGACTGTCATGGAGGTTGAGAAGGACTGTCATGGAGGTTGAGAAGGACTGTCATGGAGGTTGAGAAGGACTCTCATGGAGGTTGAGAAGGACTTTCATGGAGGTTGAGAAGGACTCTCATGGAGGTTGAGAAGGACTGTCATGGAGGTTGAGAAGGACTGTCATGGAGGTTGAGAAGGACTCTCATGGAGGTTGAGAAGGATTCTCATGGAGGTTGAGAAGGACTTTCATGGAGGTTGAGAAGGACTCTCATGGAGGTTGAGAAGGACTTTCATGGAGGTTGAGAAGGATTCTCATGGAGGTTGAGAAGGACTCTCATGGAGGTTGAGAAGGACTCTCATGGAGGTTGAGAAGGACTGTCATGGAGGTTGAGAAGGACTGTCATGGAGGTTGAGAAGGACTGTCATGGAGGTTGAGAAGGACTCTCATGGAGGTTGAGAAGGACTTTCATGGAGGTTGAGAAGGATTCTCATGGAGGTTGAGAAGGACTCTCATGGAGGTTGAGAAGGACTCTCATGGAGGTTGAGAAGGACTTTCATGGAGGTTGAGAAGGATTCTCATGGAGGTTGAGAAGGACTCTCATGGAGGTTGAGAAGGACTCTCATGGAGGTTGAGAAGGACTCTCATGGAGGTTGAGAAGGACTGTCATGGAGGTTGAGAAGGACTCTCATGGAGGTTGAGAAGGACTTTCATGGAGGTTGAGAAGGACTCTCATGGAAGGTTGAGAAGGACTCTCATGGAGGTTGAGAAGGATTCTCATGGAGGTTGAGAAGGACTTTCATGGAGGTTGAGAAGGATTCTCATGGAGGTTGAGAAGGACTCTCATGGAGGTTGAGAAGGACTCTCATGGAGGTTGAGAAGGACTCTCATGGAGGTTGAGAAGGATTCTCATGGAGGTTGAGAAGGACTCTCATGGAGGTTGAGAAGGACTCTCATGGAAGGTTGAGAAGGACTGTCATGGAGGTTGAGAAGGACTCTCATGGAGGTTGAGAAGGACTCTCATGGAGGTTGAGAAGGATTCTCATGGAGGTTGAGAAGGACTCTCATGGAGGTTGAGAAGGACTCTCATGGAAGGTTGAGAAGGACTGTCATGGAGGTTGAGAAGGACTCTCAGGGAGGTTGAGAACTGCATATTTCAAGGCAATTCAGTGGAAAAAATCAATCAGCTTAGCAACAATCCGAGCTCACCTTGCTGAGAATGATCTCGGGCGCCAGGTACTCGGGCGTGCCGCACAGAGTCCAGGTGCGTCCTTTGACCCGCTTGGCGAAACCAAAGTCGGTGACCTAGTTAAAGGAGAAAAAATCGCCACGATTTACAAAGGGAAAAAAACTTTTGGATTTCGATTAGGTTAAATCGATTTACTGAGAAGTCAAAAATACACAGTACAGTTTTGAGTGCACTTTTACTAATTGCAAAACTAAATAGCATAACCGCAGCTGCTGTGCTGTGCAAGTCAGCCAGTCACTCAACTGCGCTGCTCCCTTACCAAGCGCAAACCGAATGTTGCACTGCATGCTCCCCGTGGATGATAAATTAGGCACTTGGTGTACTCTTAATCAACGACAACAAAAGTTAACAGCAGGCGGGAAATTAGTATAATAATAAATTTTTAGACGGACTAAGATATTTATAGAATAGGGGGATGCAGAGAAACAAAAAAAGCAAACTAAAGATTATTATAATCGATGTTTTGCATAGTGTCTGAGACACACTGACAGTCAAGGTTGCAAAATTAACGATGGAGGCTTGCAAAAATAATCCGACGGAAGAGAAGTTCAGTTAAGCCTCTAGCAGGCTGAGACAGATAGCGCTGGGACAACAGAAAAGTTAGTGGAGAAAGCGCGCTGCCAAACTAAGCATTAGCTTTGGCAGCCACAACAAAGACAGAGTCAGCAAGACACGCAATTTTTTTCTTAATAATAATTCCTTAGAAAAATTTCCCTCTTCATTAATCCCAGATTTATTTTAATTCCTGTGCGTTAACTGTGCGGGATAGCTGGAAGGGAGGCGACATTGGCTGGCCAAAAAGGTCTTTGGCCGCGCCGCCTTACTTTGATGTAGCCGCTGCTGTCAATAAGCAGATTCTCCGGCTTGAGATCCCGGTAAATGAGGTCGAGGCTGTGCAGGTACTCGAAGCCCAGCACTATCTGGGCGGCGTAGAATCTCGAGTGCGGCTCGCTGCGTTGGTGGCGGGGCGGGCGGGCTGGCTTATATTGTGGGGACCCGGTGACAGCCCAGTTTGCGCTCATCATTCTTCAATAATAGAAGTAAACTGACTAGTACAAGCCAACCGTACAAGTTGAATTCACGCGTCAAATTTAAAATCGTACAATACAAAATGTACGACTGAAAACTGTACAATTTGATCAGACAAGCCTGCTGAATCAAACAAATCGACACG